>JAJAGP010003167.1:0-82215 GCA_025084515.1 Ancistrus triradiatus
AGTAACTGGTAGTAGGATGGAGGTTTTGGACAAACAAAGATTTGAAGTTCAAATCCTCCTTCATGCCAGGTTGATTGCTGAAGCCAAAATAGGCTTGGCGCAAATGATGATAATAGGCCTGTGGGGACTCCTGCCTACCCTGTTTGACTGATAGAGCTGTGGCCAGTCCTGTCTGTGTGAGAGGATTGGAGAACTACTCCTCCAATGCTTGACACAACAAATAGAAGTTCCCACGGATATGATCTGGCTGGCGCGTGATGAAACTACTAACTTCTCGGTTTGAGGTTACTCGGATTAAATAAATCCGGCCGTCTACTGTAGCTTGGGGAAATTTTCGCAGGTAGAACTCGATGTCATTCACATATGCACGAACATCATTAGAGCAACCAGGTGTGGGCTCGAATCGATTTATGTTGCGGGAAATTTTATCAAGATCCCTGTCAGTTGGGCCCTGAGTATAGCGGAAGGAGGGGTCTTGCCCTCGTGAGGGAGTTATTTGGGTACGGTCAGGAGACTCTCTCCTGGCTCTAGTGGAAAAATAGGATCCAGGAGCAATTCTGGGAGTATAATCCCGCTCCTGGTCATAACAGGGAACGTTTTGTACACCTGTTGATCGGTCAGGACGTAAATCGGGAGCATACAATGGTCCACTTGGGACATACAGGAATTTCTTTCCTGTACTGTTTGGCAGCTGTGGGCCGTTCCCCAAGTTCAACTTTACCTCAGTCAGCTCGCATTCTACCTTCAATTGTTGTCGTGCGGCTAACTCATTCCTAGTCTTTACCAGCTCGCTCTCTGCCCTCAATTGTTGTTGTTGGCATGCGGCGAGCTCGTCCCTAGTTTTTACTAACTCATTTTGTGCCCCATCCTGCCATTCAGTTAACAGTATTATTCGGTTCTGAGCACGGTTTAATAGACCGGAGGCCTCCTGGACCTGTTGTTGTAGTTGGGCATTCTCGGCTTCGGACGCATCTAATTCCTGACTGTATTTTGCCACGGTGCCCTCCAACTCTTAAATTTTATTACACTGGTTTGCATCGTGTTGTTCAAGGGCCATTCGCTTTGCGGTGGCCTGCTCCAGTTCCGCAGAGCGATTCTTGGAACTCAGATCTGTAAGGAAACCAGTTTCATAACTAGTTGAGATGCCTCCTGACTTCTAAAATCCATTCTTAGATATTCGGTTAGACAGACCTCCCTTAGTGACTCAAGTTCAGCTGGGTCACTCACTTGGGCAGTTTTTAGGTAGTCAGGCACTAGTGATCGAGTAATCTCTAGCAATGGCGACTCAACATCCTCATTAGTGTTTTCAACACAGAGGGGATTTGATCGTGGCTCAGCGGCCATTTTGTTAGTCAGTGCGTAGTTTATGACGATTGGGTTTACGGGTTGGATAGGTACACTGCACGCAAGGAGAGGGGGTTTTACTATTTGAGCAAGCTTTATTTTATTTGTTTATTCGCCAATAAAAACATTATTTAAAAAAATTAATTAATCAATTAAAAATTAATCAAAATAATTTTCTTTCCCTTTTTTTTTTATGAGCGAATAAACAAACAAACAACAAACAGTAAACTTATCATTAAATTTAGGACCACTAAAGGCTTTCAATCGAAGAATTTGCAGACTCAATTAATAGTGATAATCAGTGATTGTGTTATAATAATGCTTCTTAAAAGTTATAGTGATTAACAAAAGACCACTGATAGTCACTACTAAAGTAATGAAACCGCATATAGGTCACTATGGTTAATAGTGGTAGGTCACTATTGGTTAATAGTGATAAGTTATCACAATTTACTCAATGAGCTTCAGTAAGTTCACAGTATAGACGCATAAAGTTTCATAAAGGTTGTAGTGTTTCAGCAACACTGGGTAATTATTCCTGAGTTGATCACTCAAGATTTGGCCGCTAGGGGTCAATAGCCTATATTATCCCTCACAGGGTGGTGTTCAGTATCTGACCACAAGAGAATAACATCGACACAACAAAAGGGCGTCAATAACCTATATTATTCCTCAAAGGGTGGCATTCCTTATCTGGCCACCAGAGGATAAAGTTTGCACAACTACAGGATGTCACGAGATGCACCTCAATCGTGACGTCATTAAGCACCGCCCTTCGAAGGACGTTCGATTCTTTGAATGGATTCGCTCACTTACTTTCCAGACCGGGATGGAGATTTTCGCTCAGGGCGAGGTTATTAGAAGCAAGGGACACGGTACACAGCCGTGGCTTTTCTGTTTAACTGATTCTTTCTACACAAGTTTTCCAACCCAAGCTGAGATCAGCTTCATGCAACTTAAGCTCCCGCTATTCAGTTTCTCAGGGTATTTTGGGCCCGCTATTGGCAGTGTTCACAACAGCTTACTTTTATGCTGCGTTTATAAGCACAACCGTATCACGACGGCGTTTTACCATTTTAAAGATTCCACTATCAAAGTAGTTAGCTACGCTACTTTTTAGCACGGGGAGGCCGAATGTATTTAATTCCCTCGAGACTAGGAGCAAAATTAAAAATATAATTCGGGACGCATCTACACGATCCTGGAAGCTCGCAGAAAATCAGTTCTTACGTCTAGAGGCCTTAATTTTATAATAAGCGTTCAATACGCTATGCATGCATCAGTAGTTATTACTTATTTAGTAACTCAATTCTTAGCAACGGTACCTTTGATATACAACGCACGGCGGCGCATACAAAAACACGCACAAAAACACAAAGGAGCTTTAAACACAATCGCGCACGGCGGCGAGTTTCTTTTCTTTACAAAAACACAACAGCAGCTATTCAAAACGTTGTAACCAACTTTCCACAGACCACAATACAACTTTCCAACAATTAAAACCTGCAAACGCTCATACCTGTTCGCACCCAAGTATAAAGGCTCTATGAATACAGAATGCTATGCCCACGTGGTTTTGAAGTTACCACATAGCGTAAGAGTTATTCATTCATAAGGTTGATTTAACTTCCTCACACAGGGCACCAAATATGTAGCAAACCTAAGACTACACTTTAATTGGATTAATTTTAATTAATAAAAAAAAACAGGCCACCACCGGATCGTTGTGACTGGTAGATCCGGAAACCAGTTGAAAAGAGAGAAGAAAAATTGGTCAGTCTAGGTCTGAATAGTGAATTCAAAGTATTTTTCTCGACCTTGTTGAATGAAACTCTCACACACCAAGCGGTAAGTTCAAAAAGGTTTACAAACAAGTTTATGAATTGCAAAACAAGGCAATACCAACAGACTATCTGATGTAATAACGAGTGTATCATAGAGTTAAAATCATAAAATGACGGTGAACATGTATATATCACAGTATGGGAAACGGGGAATAATGGCAAGCGTACATATCACAGTAATTAAAAATCAGAAGCCAAGATAACTCTATGTAACTTATCGGTCGCGCAATAATTACCAACGTTGCTATGTTACTGATAACCCTATTTACGTGGAATGTGAATAGCATGGTAGAAGCTACTTAGGCGTGGATAAGTCTATGTTGAAGCGTGGTTTTAAGATCAAACGCAAAGTACGAGAATCAGGGGCCCAGAAAAGCCATAAAAGGTACTCGCCTGGAAGGTCACTTGAGTGGTTTGGGGCATTCAACCCTGGCCCGGCCATCCCAAAAGGCACGATTTTGGGGAGCGTTGGCGTCCGTCTTTCGATGCCTACCGTCGCTCCGAAAAGGCCTCTTTTAGCAGCTTAGCTCTTTGGTTTCTTGCCGATGGTTTGACCACGTTGACTTGAAGTGACTGGAACGGCTCACTTCCCAGTTTAGGCTGCAGGCCAGTTTAGGCTGCAGGCTTCACGATTACTCGACGTTTTGCGTGCGTACAACTCTGGATCTATCTTGGCCACAGATAAAGGTGGAGTTGACGCGTTTCTAACACCACGAGCTTCAACAAAAACTTGGAAAACTTGTATGGTACGAGAATGGCAGAGCGTGAAGTAGATCTTGGCTGGCTGGTCTTTCAACTATCTTCTAATTCAGCAATACCGAACTACTTAAGACTACTGGGCACAGGAAACTTAAAATAAACGTGAAAACTTGAGCAAAAACAAATAGAAAGGCTGCCAAAAAGAAAAACTGCAACTTTAAAAGACAAAGAAAAGACTTGAAGAACAAAGAGAAGAAAAGGTAATCTGTTCCCAACAAAAGTTTAAATACCATTACTAAAGTTTGATAGAACAAAAGCTGATAGTTTCTTGGTGTCGTAAATCCAGGGCTGTCTTTCTGGCCGGCTGCGAAAAAGGGTCGTAAAAGTAACAGTTGGAGAGAAATTTAAGGAACTTGGTGGCCTGGACGGTTGAAACCCCCTTTTAAGGTTGACACATGGACTTAGTTTATGATTGGAGATGCCAAAGGTTGTAGGTCTGTTTAAACAGACCTCCAATTCCATTGGTTTGAGAAAGAGTTCAACCGTTGATGGAGTCATCACTTGGTGGGGGTAAGATCCTGTCCAGATGGTGGGCCTTTTGCATGCAAAGAGGCACAGATTTTATGGCTTGACAAAGGGTTAACCAGAGGGTATAGAGAGTTGGGGAAACTTTAATCCAGCTATTAACGCTACACTCCCACAGTACTTACAAGTGTGCAAGTTCTCCTACTTAGAAAGATGAGAGAGGTCTGTAATATTCATCATTGGTACACTTCAACTATGAGAAACAAAATGAGGAAAAAAAATCCAGGAAATCACATTGTAGGATTTTTGAAGAATTTAATTGTAAACTATGGTGGAAAATAATTATTTGGTCAATAACAAAAGTTCAACTCAATACTTTGGAACATAACCTTTGTTGGCAATGACAGAGGTCACACGTTTCCTGTAAGTCTTCACCAGGTTTGCACAAACTGTAGCTGGTATTTTGACCCATTCCACCATGCAGATCTCCTCTACAGCAGTGATGTTTTGGGGCTGTCGCTGGGCAACACTGACTTTCAACTCCCTCCACAAATGGGATCGAGGTCTGGAGACTGGCTAAGCCGCTCCAGGACCTTGAAATGCTTTTTACGAAGCCACTCGGTGTGTAGCCGAGCGGTGTGTTTGGGATCATTGTCATACTGGAAGACCCAGCCACGTTCCATCTTCAATGCTCTCATTGATGGAAGGAGGTTTTGGCTCACGATACATGGCCCCGTTCATTCTTCCCTTAACACGGATCAGTCGTCCTGTCCCCTTTGCAGAAAAACAGCCCCAAAGCATGATGTTTCCACCCCCATGCTTCACAGTAGGTATGGTGTTCTTGGGATGCGACTCAACATTCTTCTTCCTCCAGTTGAGTTTTTACCAAAAAGTTCTATTTTCGTTTCATCTGACCACATGATATTCTCCCAATCCTCTTCTGGATCATCCATATGCTCTCTGGCAAAAAAACTTCAGATGGGCCTGGACATGTACTGGCTTAAGCATGGTTGAGTTTGGAGTGTGATTGTTTGAGGCTGTGGACAGGTGTCTTTCATACAGATAACGAGGTCAAACAGGTGCCATTAACACAGGTAACGAGTGTATAGTCTACTGTATAGTCTACTGAAAAGTTCATGTTTTCAGCTAAAAAGAAAAAAAGCCGTTTTAGCAACTTGTAGGCTTTTGTTCAGGACTGAAGAAGTAGGGACTACGATGCATTGTGGAAGGATTATTATTATGAAATTTATTAATAAAAATTTATTTGTTAAACACTGATGTATTTAATCAAATTATTTTGTCACCCACTTTAAAAAAAAAAAAGTCACTTGTGACTGTGTGACCACTGTGCCTATCAGCTCTTACCCATGGAAAAAATCACTGATGCATGGGCTCGCATGTCTTATTGCTTTAATCCACATATGTCTCTCTATATTAGCTTTGGCTGCCACTCATTTCAAATTAATATTGCTTGCTGTTATTAAAAATGTCATTGGTTAATTTAAACATTGCTGCCTATATTATAACCTAAAAAAAAGACCATCAATGATCTGTTCACTAACTGTCACCGAGGATCTTTTGTAAATACCAGAGATTTCTACTGTCTGTAACCAACAGTAAATCAATACATACCCGCAGGAATTTGGCCACCTGGGGGGTTGAAAGTGGGGGTTTTGATATACTGGAAGAAGAGGGTGGCTAATCTCTCCTCAGTCCCACTAGGTTGCTCTCTTTCACACCCCTCGTCAGTAGGTCGGCCTCTTGATCAATCAATGTGACAATCTCTTTAGTCAGCTTACAGTTGTGTTCCTATTCACACACAGACATATTCAAAAATACCTGTACTACACACCAAAAATGTTTCAGTGCTACACACAGATCATAAAATAACTGCTATGTTCTAGAAATGGTAGCAGTACAGCAGTATTAGCTCTTGAATTTCTGCTGATGAGGAGGGTAGGATAGTTAATAGTTATTATAAGAACAAAGGTATAACAGGAGTTAAGGTTGGTTTATGACCTTGACAGTGTGTTTGAGCGTAAGAAGCACATCAAGACGCTCCTCCTGGTTCAGGTAGTTCAGTGTAATGCTGCAGTAGAGATCTCGGAGCTCTTTAGCCCTGATGGTGTTCGGTGTGTCCATTTGTATCATTACCCCATCAGCAGCTCGCCATCGCTCGGGGTCAGCACACTGCATCAGTGTTTTAAAGAAAGTAAACAAAATAGGTTACCAACACCTAGGGGTGGCCAATATGATACAAAATACAACACGATACAAAATATTGTGTCGTGATAAATTTTGTCAGTATGCTTTTCTGAGCATACTGAGGATATCGTCAGCGCCTAAACAACACTGACAAACTGCATGCTTCATTATGAAGTGTGTAATTGGTCCTGGTCATGTTTGAATATAAAGCACTTTACCAAGTATGGGATAATATTTGAATAGTATTTTTTTTTAATCTGTCACTACTGATGCATTTTGTCTGCAATCACACGTATTGTGATGAATATCGTGTATGGTGAAAATGTCTTTAAATATTCATTCTTTACATTTACAGCATTTAGCAGACACCCTTATCCTGAGCAACTTACAATTTATACAATCTTCAGTCCAAGCAGTTATGAAAGAGTTAAGGGCATTGCTCAACAGCGGCAGCTTAGCAAAGGTGGGATTTGAACCCTGGACCTTCTGGTCCATAGTCCAGTACCTTACCCGCTGGACTACTAGACTTCATATCTGCTTAGTCCTAGACAGGGTCATGGGAAAGCCGGTGCCTAGCTGGCAGCATAGGAATGTACAGTTGGTGATTTCATAGATATTGTATATCAGACATATGAAAATATAGTTATGCTGGTAAAATGAAACATGCTTTATGTTCTTCTGTAATGCAAAAAAAACTACATATTTGCTTAAAGTATTTGGAAAGAGAACCCATAAAATTTGGAACATGATGGCTTAACAGTTAAGGTACTGTACTGTGGACCTGAAGGTCCAGGGTTCAAATCCCACCCTGCAAAGCTGATGCTGCTGGGTCCCTGAGCAAGGCCCTTCACCCACAATTGCTTGGACCGTAAGATCGTATCAGTTGTAAGCCAATATGGATAAGGTGGTCTGCTAAATGATGTAAATGTAAAATTTGGTTTGTGTAACTAGATGGGCTTTTTTTCCATATGACCTGCTAATGTTGTTGTGTAAGGTCTCAGAAACTTGCTGTCCCTTAATATAAGCTAGCTAATCATAAACAACTTCAGTGTTACCTAAAGTCTGTGACCCTTCAAGCCTCTCAGGGTGTTGTGCTAACGCTCAAATGATATGGTCCTATTAAACAAAGGTGGAAGCCCTATAGTCACAATCTCCAAAGCAAAACATTTGATGTACATAGCACACAGCTAACCCTTTAGCACTGGAGTTGTTCGGGAGTTATGTTTTGGAATTGTATAAAAGTTTGACAAAAACGCAACCCTTAGACTCAAGGAAAACCCAGGTGTAAACACAGTCAAACTGTTTTTCCTTTTAACCTACTTAATCTATATTCTCACAACATGTAATTGTTCTGGCCTAGTTGTGCATCACACATGGACATGATTGGTTATGACTGAGGGAAGAGAATTCGGTCAGGGATCATCCCTTGGCCTCTCGTACAGGGGTTGTCTGTGCCTGCACCCAGTGTTCTCCTGTGAGCCTGACTAGGAAAGAAAGGGTATAAATGTTATAAAATATATATAATAAAGGACACCTGGGTTGTGGGATGAGAAGTGAGGTTACCGGGTTATAATGACCATTTAATACCTTTAACAATGGCATGAAAAGGAACAGCAGCTTTAGTTTGTTAGTTTGCTTAGAATCATAGATACATTTTCTAATGAATAAACCTTATTGAGGAAGGCTTCAACTGCCTTCTCCCGATTCCTCTCTCCTGCAGCTATACGATGGCGGTCTATAGAGGCAATATGCTGCGCCTCTTCTTCCAGCAGAGCACAGAGCGCCGCTTTCCTCTCTGCTCCACATAGAGTTTCATTAATGTTCTCCAACTCCTCCTGCCTCCATTCTAAGACAGAAACACAAGCAAAAACACACATACAGTTACAAGGGGAGAAGCATTGTTAAAAAAAACATCAATAGAGTACTACTAATTTTATTAATACTGTTTATTGCTACTATCCCATATTGTACCTCCTATTTATTTTACATTTTGAAATAAACTAGATCTGCATTCCCTTAACAATATTGCGCAGTGCTTGAAAACTATGGTAAGAAGAGTGTGTGCCTGTGAAATGTCCCCTCATACAAGGCAATGGCCAATTACAATTTTTTTACGCAAATCACATATTTACTTTACTCTAAGCACTATAATGAAGTGACACTTGGTCAAACTATTCATTTTTATTTTTACCATCTTTACCAAGAGTGGCAATAAATGTTGAGTTTGTTCAACAGATGTTTTGCCAAACAGCTTATATTGCTATACTTAATAAATCCTCTTTCAGCTGTTACTGTTAGAGGTTATTACATAGCGGATATTTATACATTTATGCTTGTAAGTTTGTGAACTCTTTAGAATTTCCTATATTTCTGCATATGACCTAAAACATCATCAGATTTTCACACAAGTCCTAAAAGTAGATAAAGAGAACCCAGTTAAACAAATGAGACAAAAATATTATACTTGGTCATTTATTTATTGAGGAAAATGATCCAATATTACATATTATTGAGTGGCAAAAGTATGTGAACCTCTAGGATTAGCAGTTCATTTGAAGGTGAAATTAGAGTCAGGTGTTTTCAATCAGTGGGATGTCAATCAGGTGTGAGTGGGCACCCTGTTTTATTTAAAGAACAGGGATCTATCAAAGTCTGCTCTTCACAACACGTTTGTGGAAGTATATCATGGCATGATCAAAGGAGATTTCTGAGGACCTCAGAAGAAGAGTTGTTGATGCTCATCTGGCTGGAAAAGGTTACAAAACCATTTCTAAAGAATTTGGACTCCACCAATTCACATTCAGACATATTGTGGAGGAAATTCAAGACCATTGTTAACCCAGCCCAGGAGTGGTCGACCAACAAAGATTACTCCAAGAGCAAGACGGCAAAGTTGTTGAGGTCACAAAGGACTCCAGGTTAACTTCTAAGCAACTTAAGGCCTCTCTGACATTGGCTAATGTCAATGTTCATGAGTCCACCATCAGAAGAACACTGAACAACAATGATGTGCATGGCAGGGTTGCAAGGAGAAAGCCACTGATCTCCAAAAAGAACAGTGCTGCTGTTTTGTGGATGGATGAGACAAAAATAGAACTTTTTTGTTTAAAAGAAAAGTATTACATTTGGAGAAAGGAAAATACTGCATTCCAGCATAAGAACCTTATCCCATCTTTGAAACATGATGGTGGTAGTGTCATGGTTTGGGCCTGTTTTGCTGCATCTGGGCCAGGACGGCTTGCCATCATTGATGGAACAAAGAATTCTGAATTATATCAGAGAATTCTAAAGGAAAATGTCAGGACATCTGTCCATGAACTGAATCTCAAGAGAAGGTGTTAGGGTTCGGAATCGGACCCTAGGAGGAAAGGAAGGAAAGGACACAGGCGCAAAAGAACTCCCAAAGGAGGACAAAAGATAGGGAAAAAGAATCGCTGCTTAGGCGCAGGCTTGGGAAACGACGGTTTGGGATTGGAGCTGTTAGCCAGGGCGGATTCGAATACCGACCTCTTTTCGTCATGACTTGAATGCAACGCGTTTGCCACCGCGGCCCAGACGACTGACGCTAGAGGGCAAACGGGCCAGGAACGTTCCAAAACAAGCTCCGCCCACGGCGGACTCAGAATAAAGGATACGCCAAAAAAAAGGAGATAGGGTTGAACAAAAAGGCAGATGAATAAGGCCCGTGAAGCTGGGAATTACCAGCCAAGAAATGCCAAGCGCGCTGGAACAGAGTGCAGTTGAGCGACGCTGAACTCAGCGGGTTTGGTGGCCAGAGCCGACCGAGGAGGGGGGGTGCCTGCGCGAGCGGGGGGAAACGACCGCATGCTCCACAGAAGGCGGCGTGGGAGACCGGCTTGGATCCGAATCTGCCCCCCCCCCCCCGCTTGAAAAGTGCAAACGACCGCGGAAAGCGACACCCAAAGCTTCATTGAACCCCTAACGACGGGGCCGCAAGGGCCGTTAGGAGAGAGCGAGGAAGGCTGCACCCGCCGCCGAGGGAGAGACCTGAAAAGGACCCCCCCCACAGAGTTCCCGGATTTAGGATGCGGCGATCCGGGACCAGGATCCGTTTCCGGCCATACCCCTCCCATGACCAGGAATTGGGTGCTTGCCCTGAACCACCCGAACGCTCATCCAGTCAACCAGCAACCGTATACGCCGGGGAACCGGAATCATGCGAGGACCAGGGGTTTTTTGGTGGGGGGGGAAAAAAAAAAAAAAAAAAAATCGCCGGGGCCGTCCCCCCGCAAAGGAAGGGCTTGAGGCGTACCATGAAGGTGGGGTGCACCCTGAGGGAAGGGGGGCAACTCCAGCCGGTAGGAAACCGGTTGATCCGCCGGCGATTTTGAACGGCCCTAGTATTGGGCGTCACTTCCCGGAAGCCCCCTTTGAAGGGGGAGGGTCCCATGTGGAGAACAACCACACCCTCTGGCCGGACGGAGGAGGATCGCAGGCGTGCGTCTACGATTGGCTTGACGACACATGGCCTCCCGACTGCGCTGGAGGGAGGACCTTAGCCCTAGACCAGGTCCCTTCTTAACACCGGTCGACAAGCCGTTTGGCGGACTGGACCCCGCCTCTGCCTCCTGGTCGGGGAAGAGAGAGGCGGAAAGCCAACTGGGCCTCAAGGGGGACATGCCCAGAGCGATGCCCACAGGGAGGGTTGTGGCGCCATTTGGCCCTGGCAGCTGTTTTTCGCCAGGGGTGACCGGCTGTCCCCCCGTCGTGAGGCACCTCAGCATGCGGGCCAGTTCCCTGGTTGAGCCATTCGCCTGGCCATTGGAACTCGGGGTGAAAGCCCGAGACAGACTAGCCCCGGCCCCAATGTGCCGACAGAAAGCTTTCCAAAAACCGGCTTGTCACATTGGGGCCCCCACGTCCGACACCACGTCTCTGGGAATACATGGACACGAGCGACATGCCTGCAGACAATATCCTCTGGTCTCCCGGGCCGAGGGCAGCTTGGGCAGTGCCAGAAACTTCCAAGGCTTTGGAGAATCTGTCCACTATGACCAGAGACGGTCATGGCCCTTGACGGGGGCAGTCCGTAATAAAGTCCAGGGAGATTTTGGACCAAGGAACGCGTGGGACGGGGAGAGGTGGAGGAGGCTGACCGGACGGGACCCGCGGAGTCCTGGTCCCGGGCGCAACCTCGCAGGCAGCAACGAAGCGCTTTAATCTCTGCGAGCATGCCCGGCCACCAAAAGCGTCGGCGGAGGAACGGTAGGTTCGGGTCCCCCCCGGGGTGGCAAGCGAGGTGCGAAGAGTGACCCACTCCAAGACCTGGGGCCCGGGCAGAGGCGGGAACATAGTTCTGCCCCGAGGGGCCTTACCAGGGTCAGGCTGCGGAGCAGGGCTTGGCGACAGCTTTGTCGCAGCCACGTGATGACGCGACTACACGGGGGTCCGTATGATCGGATGAGGGACGGAGTCCCGACTCGGGCGATCCACTTGCCTGGAACAGTGTTGTCGGTTGAGACGTTTTTTAGAACTGGCCGATAGGACAGGGTGAAATTGAACGCTCCGAAAAAGCAAGACCACCGTGCTTGACGGGCGTTTCAGTCGTTTGGCCTTCCTGATTAGGCCAGGTTCTTGTGGTCTGTCCAGACCCAAGAAGGGGTGCTTGGCGCCCTCCAGCCATGTCCCGCCGCCGTGCTATGGCCAACTTGATGGCTAGCAACTTACTCCCTGTCCCCGATGGGTTTTAATTACGCTCTGCGGGGACAACCGACGAGAGAATGCACAAACGGGTGGGAAGCTTAAGGCTCGGCCCGGTGCGCTGGGACATGAATTTTCTGCCTAACGCCTACGTCGACGCGTCTACCCACCACCTCGACGACAAAAAGAGCTCCCGGTCGGAAAAGCGAGGGCCCGGGGGGGAGGTCGTCGCCTTTTGAGCTCTAGGAGGCGAGCTGTGCCTCCTTGGACCAGCGGAGGGCCCGGGGCCTTGCAGGTCTGCGCGTAAAGGGGCGCGGCCACGGTGCTAAAGGTTCCTAACGAACCGGGCCAGGAAAAAAATTAACGAAGCCCAGGAATCTCTGGGAGAAGGCGGAGAGAGTGGGCTGGGCCACTCGGCGACAGCCCGTAGCTTAACCGGGTCCATCTGCATGGTGCCCTGGGAGACAATGGACCCCAACAAGGCGACCGAGGGCGTTGGAAACCGACTTTTTCCAACTTTACAAACAGGCGGTTTTTCCAGCAACGCTGAGGGGTTACCCTCCTTCCCTTTCTCACGTGGTCCGCGAGGGAGTTAACTGAAAAGAGATGTCCTTCGAGATAGACGCACTGCATATCGAGTTAGGGCCTCCGCGCAGAACGTCATTGATAAGACGTTGGAAGACGGCCGGGGCATTCATGAGTCCGAACGGCATAACTAGTATCGTAATGTCCCGTGGGTGTCAGAAACGGCCGTCTTCCATTCGTCCCCCTCCTTACGCGAACCGGTTGTAAGGCACTGCGGAGGTCCAGCTTGGTAAAGATGCTGGGCCTCTGCAATGCCTCAAACGCCGAGGACATCAAAGGCAGGGGATCCGGTCTTTGGAGGTACTGGCGTTGAGGCCCCGGTAATCGACGCAAGGGCCGCAGGGACCCCGTCCTTCTTCCCACAAAGAAGAACCGCCCGCTCCGGGGAGGAGGAGGGTCTGATTAACCCAGTCAAGAGCCTCCTTAATAATAGTCCTCCATAGCCTCTGCGTTCAGGGGGGCTTAAGGAGAACAGCCATGCCCCGTGGGTAGGGAGCATGCCTGGTTGCAGGGTGATGGGCACAGTCGTACGACGGTGGGGAGGAAGTGTCCTGGGCTTGCCGCTTGCAGAAGACCCTCCCCCAGGTCCCAGTAGGGCTCAGGGACCGGGACATGTCCGGGGGGCTTGCCGCTACGGGAGGAACGGGAGGACCTGATCGGGGGACCAGACAAGCCTCCCGGCATCGGGAGCCCAGGCGAGATCGACTGGGTCTGCAGTCGATCCGTGGGTTTGTGCGCGAGCAGCCAGGGATCCCCAGCATGAATCCCCAAGTGAGGGGCTTGTGTGGACATAGATAGACAAACTTCTCCTTATGTTGAGTCCCAACTGGTAGGTCCCACCGGTTGCGTCGGTGAGAAACGGCCCACACCGAGGCCCAAACCGTCCATCCACCCGCCCTGAACGGCAAGGGGTGGGTACGGGGTTTCGGGCGCATCCCCCAGTTGGGCGGGCTAGAACTCTGCAACAACTGATGAACTTTCTTCCCTTCCGCCCCGGAGTCAATGCAATACTCGAGGCGGGTCCTGGGGCCCCCTCCTTGGCGATGAGGCAGGAAGGGACAGCCCCGCGGAGAGGGAGGGCAACTCATATTTCCTACCCCCGCCCCCTCCGGATCCCGTCTCCCCTCTCCCGTTTCCGTGAGAACCTGGGGGCCGGTCGTCACCGAGTGGTCCTGACCCACCCGAGCTCCATGGTGTAGGGAAGTCTCGTCATGTGAAGCCGGACGGGAATCCCCTACCACTCAACCATCGAGCGAGACTGAGTGAACGATCGCGCTCTCTCCCTGTCTCTTTGTTCGCCTGCGGGTGTCCAAAAGGATGACCAGGTCATAGAAGTCAGCCAGGGAAAGCGGGGGGGTCCCCGCGGGTGGACAGGTCCGTCCTTGAGCGGTTCACACTAACCCCTTTTTCGAAAACAGCCATAAGGCCTCCCTCACCCCAACGGCTTTCGGCAGCCACGGTGCAAAACTCGATCACTACCAGAGCAAGGCCTGTTCCCTTGGCCAGATGAGAAGGCGAGAGCAGGGGACGCCCCCCTCCAGGGTGGTAAAATGGTGCCGCTTAAGCGCTTCATCAGCAAACGCTCCTCCGTATTACCGCAGGATGCCTTGCCTCCCATAGGGCCGTGGCCCAAGCCAGGCTCTGCCAGTGAGGAGCGAGATCATATATGCCACCCGAGAGCGATCAGTGGGGAAATTTTGACGGCTCCTGCTCAAAACCAGTGAGCACTTGCCAACCGAAATCCCCGCAACGCTCAGACTCCCCGTCGAACCGTTCTGGGGTCGCCCACTTGGATTCTGCTTGAGGCGGGGTGGGGAGTGATGGGTCAGGACGGCAGGGGGCGGTGCAGGTTGGTCTGGAACCAACCCGCTCTATGGCCCCGCCTAGAGCCTGCAATTGCTCGGTGATCTTCGACCAGGAAGCTGCTCATGCCGCCCGATGGCGGCCCCTGAATTTGCAATACCTCTGTCAGGGATAACGGAGGACTAGGGGTTTTGGGAGAACCTGCTGCATCCATACTGGTCGCACCTACTGTTAGGTTCAGAATCGGACCCTAGGAGGAAAGGAAGGAATAGGACACAGGCGCAATAGAACCTCCCAAAGGAGGACAAAAGATAGTGAAAAAAGAATCACTGCTTAGCGCAGGTTGGGACCTGACGGTTGGGAAGGAGCTGTTAGCCAGGCGGGGATTCAAAACACCGACCTTTGCGTCAGTGACGGAATGCAACGCGTTTGGGCCACCCGCCATACGACTGACTGCTAGAGGGCAAACGGGCCTAGGGAAGTCCCAAAACAAGCACCGCCACGGCGGACTCAGAAAAGGAATACCCTTGAACAAAAGGGCAACGAAGAAAGCCCCGTGAAGCTGGGAATTCAGCGAGAAATGCCCAACGGCTGGAAGCGGAGTTGCACAGTTTTGACGCTGAACAGCGTGTGTGTGTGTCCAGCAGCCGACAGAGGAGGGGGGGTGCCTTGCGCGAGCGGGGGGAAACGACGCGCATGCGCACAGAAGCGGCGTGGAGACCGGCTGATACCGAGAGCTGCGCCCGGCTGAAAGTCCAAACGCCGCGGAAAAGCAACGCTCAACTCCGTAGAGCAGGGGGGACCCCTAACGACGGGGAAGCAAGGGCCGGTGAGGAGAGAGCGGGGAAGGCGCACACCGCCGCCGAGGGAGAACCTGAAAGCGGCGCTGGAGCGAGGCGAGCTAGGTTAACGTAAGCACGGAGGACTCGGAGCTACACCTACGCTACCGACTAATGCCCTACCGTACCTCAACCTTGCATCCTTTACTCTGCTTGCTCTCTTCAAAGAGCGAGCTACCTCTGGCCCTGGGAGAAACTGCATGTCCGACCGTAAGGAAGACGGTTAGTAGCGATAACTCTGAAGAGGGGGCAGTGGAACGAAACACGTTGTGGGTTGACCGAACTAAAGCGGGGTCTAGGAGCACGGAGTTGCGAACAACGTGTTAGTCTGTGAGGGTGGCGACGGCGAGGGCCGCTTAGAACCGATTTATATGAGGCAGGGATTCAGGTGTTGCAATACATTGAACGGGCCCTGGCGCAAACTCAAGGGTGCGGAACGGAACCCCGGGGACCCATCCCGAGATGTGGCGAGCGGATCCTAATAGAAGGTGGGTCATGCAGCAAGACAACGACCCTAAGCACACAAGTCGTTCTACCAAAGAATGGTTAAAGAAGAATAGAACGTTTAGTTGCAGTTATTTCTGCATATTGGGGTCACACCAGATACTGAAAGCAAAGGTTCACATACTTTTCCCACTCACTAATATATAATATTGGAACATTTGCCTCAATAAATAAATGACCAAGTACAATATTTTTGTCTCATTTCTTTAACTGGGTTCTCTGTATCTACTTTTAGGACTTGTGTGAAAATCTGATGATGATTTTGGTCAAATTTATGTAGAAATATAGAAACTTCTAAAGGGTTCACAAACTGTCAAGCACCACTGTATATGGCAGAGGTTTTTACACCAGATTCCATTCCTGACAGAGCCCTTCACATTTATTCAGGCTTGGGACCAGCACTAGCAGTACGCCTCCAGCAAGTGGGGTTTACCAAAAAACTCACCACTTGACCTTCACAGTGAAAGGCCCACCTGGGATTGAAATCAGGCCCTCAAACACTGCTGTTTTCCGGCTGCTGGCTCTATAAACCGAGAAACCAAGGCTGCACAGTGTTTTATTGCATTCATGGTGATAAGAATTGTCACGTTGAATATTACTAAGATGAAACCAAAGTGCAGATGTTTTGCTCTCTTTGGCTACTTGAATTTACTTGTGTGAAGACAAACTCCACTCAAGTCATTTTGTAATTGAGCTCCCAGGTGGAGCAACAGTAAATCATTCACCTTTTATTAGTGAGTTCACAAGTTAGACTCCCAATGATATCACAGGCATCAGTGGCCAAGAGTACAAAGAGCATAACCTGCCCTGTTCTCTGGATGGGAATGATTACATCACATTTTTCCTGTTTCCTGTTTCTAACTATAGGTGACTATAAGGTCATGCATACAAAACAGTGCATGGCATTCTCCTACAAACATGTCCAACTCACACACACATCTATCTATCTATCTATCTATCTATCCTTCTACTAATCTATTCTATATATATATATATATACACATATATATTTGCCTTTATTTTTATTTATTGACAGTTGTTATTTACCATGCTGGTATTTTTTGTACCTTGTAACCTACTTAATCTAGTGGGGGGGGGGGGGGGGGAAAGAGCCTATCAACTGGATCAAATGCAGCTCCACTCTTTTCAGGTATGATGCTGCCGTGTCCTAATCTTTTACTGTGCGCATCGCTAATATGGTCAACCACCAACACTATTCCCTGCATGACCTAATCGTATCGGTTTGATTAACTCACTGTTATTCAGTGTTTGGAAAACGTTCTGCCTGCTTTTCATCTTAAGAGAACTCCTAAGGCTCATAAAAGTCCTCCTACCTACTCTAACAGTTTTCTCACCTTAGGACTCTTTTAGGGGTTAAGATGCTTTATAATAAGTAACCTTATCTTACTAGGATCTAACTCCTCACTTGAGAGGAAAAAAATGACCACAATTCTAAGATTTTTTCTTAAAATTTTCGTCAAATGGGAGCTGCTCTTATCATATTGGCCCCTGATTCATAATCAAAGGCACATTATTATAGTTTAAAGCCCCACAACAACTCCCATTCTGGACATTGGTGAAAAAGGTTCAAAAGCAAATATTCCTATAAGGAACTTTTATTTTTATTAGTTCTTTGTGTAGGAAGTTCCGGCATCTACTAGATTTACTGTGTGGCCAGGAACATTCTTCTTATCTCTCGAAAGTTATCTATTCACCTCTCTTTCTTGTGGGGACCATACTTCCCCACAAGGATAGACAAAGGACACTTTTGCTGGTGTGCCCATGAGGTACCCTGTTTTTTTTTTACAGAAACTGCAACTTCTTTTGGAAAACCAATCTAAACATTTCTTTATGTTACTGAGGTTCAGGCTGGGTGTGGTGTAGCATTATTAGCTAACAAGTAAATCATTAATGTCAGTGGACAGCACACAAATAGTGAGCGAATGTTGTGGTGTGTGTGTGTGGTGGTGTGGTGTGTGTGTGGTATGCTTGAGTGAGTGACGTTTATATATCATTGAGGGACCAAATGTCCCCACAGCAATAAAAAGTCTGATTTTACATTGTGCGGACATATGCTGCTTTTTACAAAAACTGCAACTTTCTTTGAAAAACCAAACGAGTCAAAAAGCTCCCTAGTTACTTAGGTTTGAAGGCTGATGTACGGTTATGTTTATGTTTAGGTGTAGGTTGTAGGCATTAATTATCATAATCTAAGTCATTAAGCATGTCAATGTAAAGTCCTCACCAAGATGTTTTACATGGGGGGGCAAAAAAGTATTTTAGTCAGCCACTGCCTGTGCAAGTCTCCTACTTAGAAAGATAGAGAGGTCTTTTAATTTTCCTCATAGGTACACTCAAGTATGAGAGACACAATGGAAAAAGAATCAGATAATCACATTGTAGGATTTTTAAAGAATTTATTTGTAAATCAGGGTGGAAAATAAGTGTTGGTCAACCAAAAACAAGTCAGGATTTTCTGGCTCTCCACAGACCCTGTAACTTCCTACTTTAAGAAGCTCTTCTGTCTGGACTCGTTCCTTAATGGCCACCTGTTTGACCTCATTACAGTGCTTGCAAAAGGTATTCGGACCCCCTTGAACTTGTTCAAACTTTTGCCTTGCCACATTTCAGGCTTTAACATAAAGATAATGAAATGGTAATTTTTTTGTGAAGCATCACAACAAGTGGGACACAATCCGTGAAGTGGAAACGAAATGTATTGTATATTTAAACTTTTTTTTAGAAAAAAAAAATTGAAAAGTGGGGCCGTGCAAATTATTTGGTCCCCTTAGCGTTATAGTTTTGTATGCCATCTTTTGCTGCGATTAAGCTTCAGTCGCTTGGGGTATGTCTCTTCAGTTTTGCACCATCGAGAGAATGACATTTTTTGTCCCATTTTTCCTTGCAAAACACTCGAGCTCAGTGGGTTGATGGCGAGCGTTTGTGAACAGCAGTTTTTCATCTCCTTCAGGCCCAAACCATGATGCTGCCACCACCATGTTTGACAGTGGGGGATGGTGGTTTCAGGGTGAATGAGCTGTGTTTCTTTTACGCCAACATAATGTTTTGCATTGTGGCCAAAAAGTTCGTCTGACCAGACACCTTCTCCCAACATTTTGGTGTGTCTCCCTGTGGCTTGTTGGCAAACTTTTTAGGATATCTTTGAGAAATGCTTTCTTCTTGCCACTCTTTCCATAAAGGCCAGATTTTGTGCAGTGTACGACGATTGTTGTCCTATGGACAGTGTCCCCCACCTCAGCTGTAATATCTCTGCAGTTCATCCAGATGATCATGTGCCTCTGCTGCATCTCCTGATCATTCTTCCTTCCTTGTTTGAGCTGAAAGTTAAGAGGGACGGCCGGGTCCTTGGTAGATTTTTTTGCAGTGGTCTGAATACTCCTTCCATTTCCCAATATGATCCTTTGCACAGTGCTCCTTGAGATGTTTAAAGCCTGGGAAAATCTTTTTGTAAAGCCAAATCGGCTTTAACTTCTCCACAACAGTAACTCTCGGACCCTTCCTGTTGTTTTCCTTGGTCTTTCCATGATGCTCTCTGCGCTTTAAACAGAACTCCGACTATCACAGAGCATGTGCATTTAGACGGAGACTTGATCCACACAGGTGGATTTTATTTATCATCATCAGTCCTTTAGGTCAACATTGGAATCATTCAGAGATTCTCACTCAACTTCTCCTTCTGGAGGTGAGTTTGCTGCAACTTGAAAAGTAAGGGACTGAATATTTTTGCACTCCCCAACCTTTCAAGTTTTTTTTTCTTTCTAAAAAAAGTTTCAAATATCCATAAATTTCATTCCACTTCACAATTGGTGTCCCACTTGTTGTTGATTCTTTCAAAAAATTACAATTTCATATCTTATGTTTGAAACCTGAAATGTGCAAAAGGGTTGAAAAGTTCAAGGGGGCGAATACTTTGCAATGCACTTGTAATCTGTATAAAAGACACCTGTCCACAAGCCCTCAAATAGTCCCGACCTCCAACTCAACCATGGCCCAAGACCAAAGAGCTGGCGAAGGACACCAGGAAGAAAATTGTAGACCTGCAACCAGGCTGGAAGAGTGAATCTACAATAGGCAACAGGTGGTGTGAATAAACAACTGGTGGGAGCAATTGTTAAGAGAATGGAAGACATATCAAGACCATTGATATCTCCCCCACATCAAGATCTCATCCCGTGGGTCAAATGAATCATGAAACGGTGGCAAAATCCAGAACTACATGGAGGGACCTATGAAATGACCTGCATAGAGCTGGGAACCAACAATTTTTGCACCAATCCTGCAGTGCAGGTTGTGCCCCCCTGGGTTAAGCCAGTACATGTCCCAGGCCCGTCCCTGAAATTTGCCCAGAAGCATATGGAAATGATCCAGAAGAGATTGGGAGATATCATGGTAGCCAGATGAAACACAAAATAGACCTTTTTGGTAAAAACTCAACGCATCGTTGGTTGAGGAGGAAGAATGCGGAGTTTTGCAATCCCAAAGAACATCCATACCTACTGTGAAGCTTGGGGGGTGGAAACATCATGCCTTTGGGGCTGTTTTTCTGCAAAGGGGACCGGACACTGATCCGTGTTTAAGGGAAGAATGACGGGGCCATGTATCGCGTGAATTTTTAAATAAGCCAAAACGCCTTCCATCATGAGAGCATTGAAGGTGGAACGTGGCTGGGTCTTCCATGATCCCAAACACCTGCCGGGCAAACGAAGGAAGTGGCTTCCGTAAAAGTAGCATTCAAGGTCCTGGAGTGGCCTAGCCCGTCGCCAACCTCAGCTCCAAGAAAATTTGTGGATGGATTTGAAAGTCCGTGTTGCCCCAAAACAAGTCACTGCTCTAGACGAGAGCTGCACGATTAATGGGCCAAAATACCCGCTACAGTATGTGCCAACCTGGTGAAGACTTACAGGAAACCTTTGATCTCTGTCATTGCCAACAAAGGTTATTTTACAAAGTATTGAGTTGAACTTTTGTTATTGGCCAAATACTTATTTTCCACCATGATTTACAATTTAATTCTTTAAAAATCCTAAAATGTCATTTCCTGGATTTGTTTTCCTCATTTTGTCTCTCATAGTTGAAGTGTACCTATGATGAAAATTACAGACCTCTCTCATCTTTCTAAGCAGGAGAACTTGCGCAATCAGTGGCTGACTAAATACTTTTTTGCCCCACTGTATGTGTGAGTGTGCGTGTGTGTCCGTGCTTCCTTAGCCCAGGTTACTGTCTAGCAAATGTTCCTTGCTGTGCATGTCAATAAAATAGACTAAAATGTCTTTTGCTGTCTCACAGAGTGTTCCTTCTAGTGGTAGATGCTAAAATATAAAGTAAACAATCATTATCTCATATTTAACCACTGAATAAAACAAAAGATTACTCAGTGACAAGAGTAAAATGGAGGATTCAGGTAGAGGTAAGAAGCCATTCACTACTCCATCTACTTCCTCTTTACTACACTGGATCACATTTACTGAGCATTCAATTTTATTTGTTAGATCCCATTTTTGGCTCACCACTCATTTACAAAGGGTTAGTGGTTTGGTTCATGGGTTTAGGGGACTAAAATATCCCATACCTTATAATGGGAATTTTGATATCCAGATAACTAAAATGAATAAATCCTACAACACTAAAATCATACAGACCTACAAAATTAAAAGCATTGTAAAATGGCCCTGCTTACTGTCTAGCGCACTATATAGCAGGGAAAAGTCTTCCTTTCTTTCAGGGTTCATCCTCCTTTGGTAGTCAGTTCTAATCTGGTCCTCCTTCTCCTCTCTCTTCTTCCTCTCCTCTCTTTCTATCCAGGCCAGTCGCAGCTCCTTCTCTAACCTCAGCTGTGCAGTCAACTGCTTGGCCTGCCATCGCCGGATGTATGCCTGTATAGTTATTACCTGAAAACACAAAACAGAATCAAACCAGGACCTTTAAAAACAATGAAAAAGTGCATAACAGACAAGCACACATTCGCATGCAGACACTTACAGCTTTGAGCCTCTTGCTGTGGTACTCGTCTGCAGTGACGTACGTCCCTGGAGTGATGAGTTTGTCCTTCATGTTGGATATGTAGCAGCCAATCTTAGTCATCTGAGTGGAAGTGTTGATGGTACATTGCTGGGCCTGGCCTTTCGCCTTCACTGTCTGTTGAGGAGAAACTGCTTGATTAGATAATAACCAGACAACTGCTTTACATCTGCTACGTACACTGATCAGCCAAAACATTAAAACAATGCAGAGATCAAACTTGGTGCTTTAAAAGAACGTCGTGCGAAGGTGACAACGCTCAGAATTAAATCAACTCCACCATCTCTGCTGCCGTTTAAACAGCTGACTATGACATGCTTTGCGCTGCTGCAGGCCTACAGCTATCTATGCTGCCACTCCTGCTTCTGCAAACACTACTGCTGTGTGCCACCTGCTATAAATGCCACCAGTCCCACTGTTGCCTGTGCTACTGCTGCACACCACTGGCTGTCTGCCACACCTGTCTAAACGGACTTATTCTCATTAAGAAGCCTATAGCTAAATGCATTTGCAGTACTGTTTCATTTTCTCATGAATAAACATGTCTGTATTTCACGTCTGTATCAGTAGACAATGCTGAGCCTGACAAGAGTCTGCAGAAGGAACAAAAGGAGCAAGTGCAGGTCCCAATCTGGAGGTGGTTCTCACAGCTCAGCAGCTCCTTCTACAGCACCATCACCTAAATCAGTCACTGCAGCAGTTGGCAGAGCATTTGGTGGAACTACCCTCTGTACCTTTTGTCACCTCAGGTTCCCGGAGTCTGTGAAGGTGGCTTTTGTGCTCCCCATTCTGTCAGACAAAGCCCAAAAGCTGGTGAAAGCCATGTGGGAGGGAAGGTTGACAAGACACGGTCCTATGCAAGCCAAAAAATAATAAATCGCAAAAAAGACCTTGTTCAACCACCCAGCTGAGGGTAGGGTGTTCCAGGAGCAACTCCTGAGGTGACCCAGGACAATCAGCCAACCTCTGAGTTTGTCTTGTCCTTCTGGATGCGGTGGAATGACCAGGCACTTGTTCAGAGGTTCTCAGAGGAGTTGCAGTGAAAACTTGCATGCCACCATGACTCTCTCACCCTTATGCAGATGCTCACGCTCGCCATCCATCTGGACAATCTCCTCCATTTGTGTGCAGGTCTGTGTACGTCACAGCTTTCCAAGGCCATGTCTTCCAGAACCTTTGTGTCCATGGAGATGGACCAGGCAACTCTCAACCCCAATGAGCATACAGGGAGGGTTTATGCATATGCTGTAGTTATTTAAAGAACCTACAGGGCAGCCACCTAGCAATACGTTATAATAGTCCAACCAGCCTTGATTCCAGCATCACAAGAATCATAATCATAGGTATGTCTCACATTAATGGCTCTGAAGTGATAAATGTGCACTTTTAGAAATGTTACCTATATTCAATCATTTCTTTTTCTATACCAACTAAATCCAGTTCACCGTTGTGCGTGGGTGGGGTGGAGGTGTTAGGGTCCTATTCAATTTGTGATTTTTTAACATACGATTGAATAATTCAGATTTTGGATGATTCAATTTTTCTTTCTGTCTAAGAATTATAAATGACAGCATACAGAAACATTTTGTTCAACTTTTCTTTTAAGGGAAACTTCTTCATTGATAAAGAAAGATAGCAGCGGCTTCTAGCTTGTGCCTTGCTCTCTGCCCTTGCTACCTTTAGCTTTATTCTCTTTGCCTTTGTTAGTTTTGTCAAATTTCACATATTCAGCAGGGTAATGCTGTTTAAGTGTCTTATTAAATTGGTTGAATCCGAACAATTTCGGAGAACGGTTTCTCCGCGGCTTACTTTCGCTGTGCAATTATTGCAAACAGCTTCCGCACTGACAACATGGCTGTGTCCAAAATAAATAAAGAGAGACTATCGAAAGACAATTGATCGGTGCATCTCTAATCAAAATGCACCATCATGCTACTTATATAGTCAAATGATCAGTTTTTTTAGAACAATGCTAGATCTATCCTTACCTTTGCTATCATGTCGCTATATATAAATATTTATTAATAATATGGATTTTAACACATTAGCAGAGCCACATAGATTTAACAAATAACAAATCAATATGACACAAAAGAAGAAGCATGGAAAACCACACAACTATCAGCTGGAAACAAATATGCTACAGGATTAGCCTAAAGAAAAGAACACGAGCAGTGCTTATTTACAGGCTATAGTGTATTTAAATTAAAGCCAACCTGTACACAGAGGTATTCAAGAATATGATGTAACCATAGCGACCACACTATAAAAGCAGGTGAAGTTTAACAAGGGACTTACAGTGGGCCTTAAAAATAAGAGTTTCCATATCAATTAATTATGAATTATTTATTTTATCTATCTTGCAATTCCCAAGACCAGTCCATCAGTTCGGGCTTGAAATGTTGTTGTTACAGCGCTAGGGGATATTCCCCCCTCCAGCCCCCTCTCCCTCAGCCACAGTCATTTCTGTGATGCCCAACCCAGCCAGAAGGCACCACTGGGACTCAAACCAGACGTAAAACAGGGTGCATTGCGATTTCTAATGTAACATATTTTCATTGGTGGTGGCATAGCGGTTAAGGTAGTGTACTATAAACCAGAAGACCCAGGGTTTAAATCCCACCTCTGCCAAGCTGCCACTGCTGGGTCCTTGAGCAAGGTCTATAACCCAAAACTGCTTGAATTGTAAGGATGGATCAACTGAAAGTTGCTAGTCATATGACATAAATGTCTGCTAAATGACATAAACGTTTCATCCATATGTTTTAGTCGAACAAACGATGAATGCGCTTGACTGAGCGTGTACATCCCAGCAAGTAGGTATGATATAGCATATGCACTGTTACCATTTAGCAATATTGTGAAAACAAGCAAGGCTACTGTTCTGTTAGCCTGCTTTGCTTAAGCACATCATCCTTTTTATGTTCATCCTGCCTATTTTAGTATTACAGACACAGTACCATTTTCTTTTGGTAACACTTTTGCTTAGATTACACTGCAGGTATGTGCTGTTTAATGTCCCTGCAATCACACCTGTTCACTTTAACGTCTGTTAAGATTTATAATAGGTAATAAAAATCTCTCTTATATACATCTTAATTCATGACTGAAGGACAGAAAACTAGTACGAGCAAACCGTTGTGACACCTGCTGACAGAAAAGAGATTCACAGTCTTGAAAAACAGCATTGTTTTCGTTTTCATTATCGGTAAGTGTTTCAAATTTTATAAAAGGTATGAAGTTAAGAATTATTGTATTGTACAGTACAGTACAGTACTAAAAGTTTTCATATTGTGTTGAATCGTTGTTATTGTTTAAAATGAAACACCATGTGCAAAGTATCTAAACTGGGACTGTGGTAGCCTAGTGGTTAAGGTACTGGACTCTGGACCAGAAGGTCCTTGAGCAAGACCCTTAACCCACAGTTGCTTGGATTGTAAGACTGTATCAATTGTAAGTCGCTCTGGATAAGGGTGTCTGCTAAATGCTGTAAATGTAAATGTAAACTACTGTGTGACTCTATGGTAATGTCCAGACAACGTCCATTTCGGTCAGCATCCTAATTCACAGAACGTAATGTGGATGTTAATAGGAGCATACCTGTATTACAACCATTGCCAGAGTTACTTCTCCATTCTGTGCTCTACTCAGACTTGAGAAGCAGCTTAGGGACTTTGCACTTCAACTAGATGTGAGGGTTAACTGACCTCAAATTAACTCTGATTTCAGATAAGTGACATGACTTCAACATTGAAACATGCTCTAATCAGTTGGAATAAAACGGACGCTATTGTTACGCAACAATAAAGCACGATAAGACGCTGTAGAAATAAGCAACATCTGGGTAGCGTGATGTGGACTGTTATCTATGCTGAAGCTGATTATCTTCCAATATTTTTGAATTACATCAATTACACATACACCTCTGTTAATGATCAACACATTATTGTCAAAGGTTTAAACGTGATTTAATGATGTGGGATACCTGTAGGCTTTCATCTTATCAGCTAAAGCAGTTCTCTTGTACACCATTTTCTGTGAAAAAAGCCTTTGATGAAAAAAAACCCTCTAATTTCTTAAGTCTGTTGGCTGTGTTGGAACATCCTCACAGTGTCCTCTCTGCCTTGTTGCTTCACATCACAACATTATGGTAGACCAAATGAGGGGTACTTCCATTACCTGTGTATCTCTGCTGAACATCTCTACTCCTCTATCAGGCCTTTTCTTGGGCACAGTCTGTACTGCAGCATGGTGGTATTCAATTTTTGTACACGTATGGCGATAACCTCCCAAAAAGGCCTTCTTTTGAGTGGCTCTCTCAATCTCAACCACCACGTCCTGATAAGTGCATTCATCTGAGAATGAGAAGGGGTAAAATAGAGGCAGTACTTGAAAAATACAGAGAAAGGAAAATCAGTTCATTAAAGCCAATAAATCTATACAAAAGAACATTTTTTTGTGGAGGACAATACCCAAACCTGACCTGATTGCACTCTGACAGTAATGACATCAGGCATGCTGCATTCTTGCTGTGGCTTAAGTGGTTTGATGGGGTAGTTCTCAGGATCCAGTGAGTTCATCTCAAACTGGACTGTGGCAAGTGGCTGCACTCCCAGGCTCATCAGCGTCTGGTTATCGTCTACAACCTTACCTTACAACCACAACAACACAGATGCCACATAATCCCATCGAGATAAAAATACACCACACACTTATGACAAATTTGTTCAAAGCGTAGGTTTTTTTACCCAAGTAATAATATCTTATACATTTTTATAATTTAGCCATTTACCATTTAATGTGATCTGAATCACACTGGATGGTACTCTGAGCTCATTGGCAAAATGGTTCTTCAGTTCTTCAGTAGTGAGGCCAATGGTAAAGGCCATAGTCATCATGTGTCCCTCTGGCATGAGTAAGATTTTAACTGAAAAGATATAATATAAAACTCCAGGAGGTAAGAGACAGCTTATTACTCCTTCCACTTCAATTTCATTATGCATAAATAAAACTGTACCAACATCATGATACACAAGTTTGTTTGTTTATTAGTTTTATTTAACATCATAACAGCATCAGTGGCTATATTTATGACAGACACAAGGTTATATCAACACACTAGTCATATGCCAATTTAGAGTGACCAATCAACCTAATGCATGTCTTTGGAATGTGGGGGGGAACCCAGAGCACTTGAAGTAAACCCACACAGATAGGACATGATACACACAGCACACGGGTAGGACATGCAAACTCCACAAACATGTCGGGATGTCTAAACGGGGATCTCAGAGCTGTGAGGCGACTGCGCTAACCACATGCGTCAACCATTACATAAAAGCACAGTGGGCAATATGAAAATATATAATGGGAGCTTACCCAAAAAGGAACACTGCAGGGTATTTTGACCAAATGGCTACCTAAAGTACTTGAACCACATGTTTTCCAAAGCTAGACAAAAAACTGTTCTAAAATCTCACTCTTAATGTAAGTGAAGTTTTACCATAATAAGCTTTGGAACTATTTTAGTAGTCTAATAATTTCATTAGTCGAATTTCATCAGTTAGCTCTTGAGTTTTTGGCAAATATGGGTAAAACAAAGGTTACAAAATTAGATGATCAGAATTAGCTTTATCTCACACTAAATACGAGAATTCCAACCAGTTTGCCTCCAAAGCCCAACTGTATCTTATCTTGAATCCAGACTAGAGGTAGCCTAACAGGGGTAACGTCATTTCAATTGTGTACAGTGGGTAGGTGGATAGCACTGCCGCCTCACAGCAAGAAGGTCCTTCCCAGGGTGGAGTCTGCATGTCCTCCCTGTGTCCATGTAGGTTTACTTCAGGTACTCTGGTAATCCCTAACCCCCCTCGTCCAAAGACATTTACATTTACATTTACAGCATTTAGCAGACGCCCTTATCCAGAGCGACTTACAATTGATAGCATCTTACAATCCAAGCAATTATGGGTTAAGGGCCTT
Organism: Ancistrus triradiatus; assembly: GCA_025084515.1. Classification (NCBI taxonomy): domain Eukaryota; kingdom Metazoa; phylum Chordata; class Actinopteri; order Siluriformes; family Loricariidae; genus Ancistrus; species Ancistrus triradiatus. The sequence continues at coordinate 28,031 of JAJAGP010003167.1, forward strand.
GCTCAAGGACCCAACAGTGGCAGTCTGGCAGAGGTGGGATTTGAACCCTGGACCTTTTCGTCCATAGTCCAGTACCATTACCACTAGGCTACCACAGTCCCAAGACATGTGTGTTAGGTTAATTGGTTACGCTAAATTGTCTTTGACTAGAGTGTATATACTGTATATAAATGTATATTAAATAAGTCAAACAAACATTCACACACAAAGTTTTGGTTGATTCCAACAACTTATTTGTTTTGTCAGTGAGTGTATATACATAATAACAATGTGTCACTGTGTCACAATTGCTGGCTTCCCTAGAAACTCTTTTGAGTTGTAACCATAAATGCAGGCATCTGGAATTCACTGGACTATAGTCAAACGTACAGGTATATGAGTATGGTGGAGTACATTTTGTCGAAAGCGTTATTCCCCCAAAAAGCATGAAAACTTTCTTACTTTACATGACATTGTAGACTATATGAAGAACCATGATATTTTAAATGAAAATCTGGCTGCACCTGCAAACAAGGTACAACTGGGTTACGGCTGAATCTCCCAACAGGACAATGATACAAAACATACACTTAATCCCACGCAAAACTCATTCTGTGGCAATAGCATTTAGCTTATGATAGTCCACCTCAGTCACTGATCTAAGCCCTACTGTGGGGTGAGCTGAAGAGAATATAGGAGTGTGGAGGATCTGAATAGATTCTGTATTAAGGAGTGCCTCAGGTGCCTTTCTCTGTATTCTTCAATTTTGTTAAGGGTTATAGGAGAACATTCAGTGGTTATATGCTTGCTAATGTTTTGTATGCTTAGACGAGCTACTCGTCTGTGCTGGGAGCACAGGGATCGCCAAAAAGGATCAATATCATTGCATTAGTCAAGTGGAACGCAGTAGTTCTTCCACTGTTGCTAACAATAGAAATGATGTTCATACCAGTAAACTCACCGGTTGCTGTTGAATTTCCGACATCATCCTGAGGATGTCTCATTGTACTTTCACTAGGACTGACCCCGGCCTGACTCGTTGGTGAAGTGGGTCGTGTTTGCTGATCTCTAGCAGAGGCACTTATCTGCACCATCAGGTCTTGCGGAGCAACTGTTTGTTCTCCATCTTCCTCTCTCTCCACTGCGGCTTCAGTTTGCGTGGAGGTTTGGGTGAAGACCTCGTCTGAGTTTTTATCCGTTTCCGTAACGTTACAGTTATCAGACTTCGGTGTCGTATTGTGTTCACCTTGCAGCTCTGACATTGCTTGCAGTCAGGGGATAATATTAGACAGTTTTACGGTGCTTGCCTAACCAACTTTATCTTCAGGTTTACACCTGACTTACGAGTGTAAACAACTAAGTGACTCTTAAAAGTGGAACTATCTAACCATTCCTTGCTTTTGTAGCTCGCTATGTTTAAACATTACTATGGCAACGCGTTGTCACGTGGCTTGTCTTACATGGCGACTGAATCCGAAACAAACGCTTTCCACATCAGCTACCCCTTCTGTAGGTACGCAGTTCCCAAGTACGACAAACATGCTTTATATTTTATTACATTCGGTAACACAAATTTATTCCTTTACCTTGTCCTTTTATTTAGTATATCTACTATATGAGCATCAGTCTGACACTACGGTTAAGCCAGGCGTATTATGAAGGAAATGGTTACACGGACGCCATATATGCGCGGCTATTACACACTTAACGGTAGCCACAGGACGCTGTGTAAGAGAAATAAACCCAACGGGGGCCGTTTGACAATTTGTGAAGACAATTATGAGACCTAACAAATCGTTATTTGAAATAGGTAGTAAATCACAACAACACAGATCACTTCAGAATGTGCATTTCCTATGCCTCTAACAAGATTGAAGTGATTGTGCTGCAGATGTTTGAAATAATTGGATGCCAAAGCCATAATAGACAGTATCTGAAGTGATCTCTGTTGTTTTGTTTGACTACCTATTCAAAACGACCATTTTATTAGGTCTCAAACTTAACTTCACACACTGTCAAACATCACAGGACAGTATTTTTTCTCTTAGGCCATCCAGCTACCACTAAGTACATAATAGCCACACACACGTTCTAGGTGTGACTACTTCAACCATGCTTTCGTGAAAGGTGGCTGGCTTTACTAAAGTGTTAATCTCTCTCTCATGCTTTATCGGTGATCAGTTTCTGTAAGCTGAACATGTTTATAATAATTGGACTATTCTGACTCAGGGTTTTCTCACAGAACATTAACCAGATCATCACTTCCCTCGGCAAGCTTGTCTTCTGCTCACAGTGCACTTCCCCGGTAAACAATGCACATGTACTCAACCATCCACGTAGCAGAATAGAACATTGCGTTGCACAAGGTTCTGTTCTGACACTTGGCATATTGTAGGCACTTTCAATGAGGAACAGGGGTTAGCATGGTGAGCACTGTGACTTGTACTACAGCACCCCTTCTTACAGTTAAAACCAGACAGGAAAAGATGAATGTGTCTCGCACATCAGTGAGCCTCGGACAGCAAAACCCTGTCAGCTGTTTGACCTCACCTTGGACATCAAACAAAACAAACAAATGGATCAAATCAACCCTCAACAAACTAAACTGAAGCTGCCTTATTTTGGACATTTGCTATGAAGACATTGGACAATTACACAGGCATTGTCTCATATGCATACATGGTACATATACATATGTACAGTCTCTCCCGCATTTTTGGACACGTGTACACACACACAATGTAGTGTGCAAAAGTATGTCCTCCCTGTGTCTGTGTGGGTTTAGTCTGGATGCTCCAGGTTTTTGTCCCACAGCTCAAGGACATGCTAAGTTGGCCTGTGCTAAGTATGTATGACTAGTTTTGAAAAGACCTTGTGTATCGATGTAACTTTGTGTTTGTCATAAGTAGTCATCGATACCGATGTTAAATAAACCAAATAAACAAACAAACAAACTGTGCCAGAGTCTCAGGCCACCATTGGATATGTTGTTTTAGCAATGGTATAGTGACTATATATATATAACATATTGTTGACGATTAGTCCCTAAGATTTCAAACGTGTATTTGTCACCAAAATAAATACTAATTTTCCACTGCTCTTCATTCTGATCTTTGTGAGCTTTAGCATATCTTAGCCTTTTCACCCTGTTCTGCTCCCGAAAAAGTGGTTTCTAGGCTGCCACCCTTCAACAGTGGAACCAGCTGCCAGATGCAGTTATTTATCAAGGGTAAGGGGAGATCACACAAACAAACTCCTTCTTACTTGCCATTGTAGCCCACTGAAGCTGTTTTTCGTTTGTTTGTTTTTTCAGTTTCTTCTTAATACTGCATACAAATTACCTGTATTTTCTGGATGTATTCTAACAAAGAGACCATGAAATAATTATATATGGTCATGCTAAAGCAATGGAATATCTAATCAAATGGTGGCATAAGACTTTTGCACAGTACTCTAAAAAATAAGTATGTATATATGAAATAGTTGTAAGAAAATAAGAAAGGTCCTCCATCTCTGGGACCTTTCAGGCTCTGCATTTTGGGTCCAAACCACACTGTCCCGTTTTTATATTCCCCAGCTTTAAATGAATGCGTAAGCATACAAGTGTTACACTCCAGCTTAATGTTCAGCATATCCACCCCCAGCCCCACCACCAATAGCAGGTGGTAGCCAAAAATAGATAGGTGGTCAGAGTGTGTCTGGGGGAACAGTCAGTGTATGCAGCATGCAGCTAAACCAAGGCAGTACATGACATGCAATTTTACTGGAACTAAGGTGAGCTTGTGTTTGCAAATCTGTGGTTTAACTGTAATGGTTTATTGCTATTAAATATCTGTTACATTGCTCGGAATGTTTCAATGTGTATTTTATCTTCAACTACTGCTGCTGCAGACAATAAGAGTCACCAGCCACTTTATTATGTACACCTGTTCAACTGTTCATTCATGCAAATATCTAATCAGCCAATCACCTGACAGCAAGTCCGTGTGTTCAGGCATGTACGCATGGTCAAGGCGACCCGCTGAAGTCCAAACCGAACATCAGAATGGGGAATAAAAAAGATTTAAGTGACTTTGACAGAAGCCTGGATGTTGGTGCTTGATGGTCTGGCCTTCAGTGTTTCAGAAACTGCTTTCAGAAATCTACTGGGATTTTCATGCACAGCCATCTCTAGGGTTTAAAGAGAATTGTCAGAAATAGAGAAAATATCCAATGAGCAGCAGTTCTCTGGGCAAAAAATGCCTTGGTAATGCCAGAGGTCAGAGGAGAATGGCAAGACTGGTTCGGATAGAAAGGCAACAGTAGCTCAAATAACTACTTGTTAAATCCAGGGTATGCAGAAGATCATCTCTCAACACACAACACATCAAAACCTGAACCATGGGCTACAGCAGCAGAAGACCACACTGGTGCCACTTCTCTCAGTTAAGACCAGGAAACTGAGGCTACAATTCACACGGGTTCACCAAAATTGGACAATAGAAGATTGGAAAAGCGTTGCCTCGTCCGATGAGTCTCGATCTGTGCTGCGACATTCAGATGGTAGGGTCAGAATTTGGCATAAACAACATGAATGCCTGGATCCTGCCTTGTATCAGTGGTTCAGGCTGGTGGTGTAATGGTAATGCAATGGTGTGGGGGATATTTTCTTGGCAAACTTTGGCCTCTTAATACCAGCTGAGCACCATTTAAGCGGCATTGTTGCTGACCGTATCCGTCCCTCTCTGACCACAGTGCACCCATATTGTGCTCACCATGTCACAAAGCTCAAATCATCTACAACTGGTTTCTTGAACGTGACAGTGAGGTCACTGTATTCAGATGGTCTTCACAATCACCAGATTTCAGTCCAATAGAGCACCTTTGGGATGTGGTGGAACAGGAGATTTGCATCATGGAGGGGCAGCCAACAAATCTGCAGCAACTGCATCATCCTATCATGTCAATATGGACCTTGTTGAATTTATGCTATGAAGAACTAAGTCAGTTCTGAAGGCAAAAGGGGTACAACCCGGCACTAGCAATGTGTAACTAATAAAGTGGCCAGCGAGTGTATGTCAGCTATAAAAACAGTCTTGTGTCATAATAATGTATAATAATAATGATAATAATGAAAATGTATAGCATACTGAATATAATACAATTAAATCTTCAATGTCAATGTATGCATAAGATGAACTAATTGGAAGATGGCTGTAGTGTTTGAAACCACTGCAAAGCATGGAAAAGCACTGCCAAATCAAAATTTGACCAAATATGCTCATGCAGACAGAACTGGTTGCTGCATTAACCCCATCAGATAAATGAGGCATTGCAAAAAGTAAGCAGAAATGCTCATTTTCTGTAAATCAGGTCACTATATTTATACTATAACTATACAGTGCTTGAAACTCTCCTACTTCTTATTGTCGGTGGATCTTCTTCTTCCACATATTTCTGCGATTAATGTGGCTCAAAACTTTTAGATAATTGCTCTGTGTGGGGTGTCATGTCTTTTGGAGTCGATCCGATTTATCGTTTTTAATAGATCTAAGTATAAAGACAGAATGCACTGACGGAATGTTCAGATTCAAATTTCAACTGACAAAATTCAAATCGTAACTGAAATGGATGATGTCACCACAGCACACTCAGTGAGACTCAGTGACCTGTAGGTATATCTTCTGACACATAAACATATAAAAGTATTTGGACACTCCCCCACAAGATAAACCTACTCATTCATGGATTTTTTTTTAATCAGCTGATTTTGTGGCAGCAGTGCAATACCAACAGCTTTAGGTAACGTTCACATCAATCATCAGTATCAGGAAAATTTTGATCTCAGTGATTTTGACCATGGCATGATTGTCCCAGATGGGCTAGTTTGTGCGTACTGCTGATCTACTGGTTTTGCCCATAGGAAACCAATCATCATAAAGAGAACCTGTGCCTAAACCCATTGCCCAATAAATGCCAAGATGATTTCTTCTGGGCAAAACACCTGTTCACACTCACTGTCAGTGAAGCTTGTGTGGCTCAAAATGATGCATTGACAGATATCTGTTCAGTGATATTTTGTCCTATTAATTCAGAGAGTACACAAACATGCAATAGACTCCCAGAGACACAGAGTTCACTGAGTATCTATTACCTGTGTGTCGGTGGCTTCAAAGGAAATTTTACACTCAGATGAAGATACTCTGGTTAATTTTCATTGCTGCATTTTAATGAAATAATGTGAGTAGATGGGCTTCCTGTGTGGTATTATTATAATCACCTATGATAGACAGTGGCATATACTTGTTTAAAAATAGACTTCTTTAATTTATGATGTTGGTGGTTAAAATATATGCCATTTTATTCTCTCAGAGTGATCAGTAATGGATGGTACAGATGATGTGGATGAGGATGACCAGCTTCTCAACTATGCCATCCAGCTAAGCCTTCAGGAGTCTTCTAACGATGACTTTCTATCAAGGTACAATATAGAAAAAAAAAAGAAAAGAAAATCCTTTCTAATCATCCCTTATACTGACTGGCTATTTTAGCAGATACAGTGAGGTTCAAAAGTCTGACAGCAACTAGTGAAGCTTTGGTCTTTGAGGAGAAGAAATCGTGTTGCATCAGGACAATGAGCCAAATCATACCTTGAAGCATGGTAACAACTATTTGAAGACCAAAGAAAAATCAAAGAGTGCTTACTCAACTGATCTAAACCCCATCAAATATTTACAGGGCACTTGAAGTAGAGAAAGCCAATCATTCAGTAACATCACAAGATGCTCTTTGGAATATTGTCATCTATTATATTTTGTCATATATAAATCAGGTTGGATCGTCCGATTTTGCAAACTTATGGAGTCCATGCCTGCTCCAGTGTGAGCTGTCATTGTGGAGAACATACCAAATACAAATAAATCCTGAAATTCTTTATCAAAGGTTTTATTCAAAGATTCATCTGTTCACTTAAATTGTTATGCTGGTTATATAATTTGTATTGAAAAACATTGTATCAAATTAAGGAAAATGCAAAATAGAAGCACTTTCATTATAGGTCTCAGAATTTTAGTCCCCATTGTATAGCTATGATATAATTGCACTTTGAATATATGTACTTACTCTAGCCATGTATTGCTATGCAATATCAAGCCACTTTCTACTCCATACATCAGTTGAGTAGCTATAGAATAAGCACTTACCATGTATTACATGTTTGGTGCTCCATTCTCAGCTGACACTGACATGATTATGAGATGTGTTGTGTTGGCATTAGTGTATCAGGTGCAGCACTTACCATTTACAGTTTTCATTGTGCATATCTTTTCCATGCACAATCCTAGTTCTTCACACCGGATCAGTTTCTGACTACAGAAACATGGTTAGGATATTTGGTGGACTAGTCTGTTTGCTGACCCATTTTAACCTTCCATGAAAAAAAAACAGTCACCTCACAACTGCGATGGCACATGTGCACTAATATTTTATTAAACCTTTTCAGTCTGGCTGTCATGTCCACCACAGAAAAGAAACTGCTATTCTCAGGCTAATTAATCCTTTTGGTCTCATCAATAATCTACTACTTTTGGATCTCAGTGCTGCTTTCTATGCAGTTAATCCTAACATTCTTCAATCCTATCTTCAATCCTACCTTGGGGTCAGTGACATTGCCTTCATGATTCAAATCGTGCTTCAAATCGTGGTTCAAACCATGCCTCCCTGAGAGACAGCACTTCATTTCTATTGGCAAATTAAAATCCTGCACCTTGTCGGTTTCTCAAGAGGTGCGACAGTATTCAAATAATATCGCTCTCCTATACAAAGCACTTCATGGACTTGCACCTTCTCAGACATCCTTCTCCCCTACACACTGACTCACTTAATTAGATCTTCAAATACTTCTATTCCTACCATCCCTGTCACAAAACTCTATACAGTTGGAACCAGATCCTTTACTTCCACAGCCCCAACACTCTGGAATGCACAAACCTGCCATTATTTAAATCTCAACTCAAGACCCATCTGTTTACTCAGTCTTTCCTCTCATATACATAATTCCAATATGCCACCTGTTTCACGTTGCCTTTTTTGTGTTGTTTTACAGCAACCATAAGTCTTTGAAAGGAGCTATATAATCAGACTTATTCTCAGCTCAGCAGTGACAGTGAAGTGTTTTAAAATCTCTGTTACCCCACTACGTCTAATACACTTATACCAGCAACAAGCACATGATGTCCATGTCAGTGCCATGCCATGGTCACTGTGGTTCTGCCTCAATTATTATGTGGTCAGTAGTATTCCTATGGTGGTGATGGGAGGGAAAGATGAATTGTGGATAGCAACAGTTGGACACCTAATAGATTGGCCAGTTAGTGGCTACAGGGTATGTGTAACTAATAAACCGAATGAGTGTGTATGTGCTTAATTCTCAATTTTTTATTTTTATTTTGACATTATAGTGTGGAAAATCAAAAGATTTTGGATGCGATTAAAAGAGGTATGCTGTGCTGTAAACACTATTCATAAATTTAAATCCAAATACTATTATAATGTTCCCTGTTGGACTCCAAGATCATTGACTATGGCATCAACAAGGAACTATAATATCAAACAAAATTGTGAAACCCTTTATTTCCAGGTGACCTTTTTACACTGCAGGAGATGTCTGATTATTCAGCTGCTTTTACTGAGGTGGATGCCAAAGGCTGGTACCCACTCCACAAGGCATCCGTACAACAGTCAGTCCAAGTGCTAGAGATAGTAATATATGGTGAGCAATGCAGGTACATCTTCTTAATTGTGATCAAACATGGCTAGGTTTGTAATCAATTTGTGTGGGCAAGAATTTCAGTATGATGTTCAGCTAATTGAATCATGTGCAACTGAATAATGAACTACATCTTGCAGGTTTCTTCCTTGTTCATAGTTATGTACTATTTCTCACAAGGGCCTGCAGACTCCCTTATCCAGAACGACTTACAACTGATACAGTTTTAGTAGAGGTTAAGCAATTTGGGTTAAGACCATTGCTTAAGGGCCCAACAGTGGTAGTGTGGCAGGGCCAGGACTTGAAACCTGGACATTCTGGTCTAGTCTAGCACCTTAAACCCTACACTACTACAGCCCCCTTCCCACCACATTCAGTGAATTTTAAAATCTAGAATATTAATAGTCATATTAAAAGATTATTCAAAAGAAAAATTACGTCTTGACCTAAAATAGAAAATATGTCAAATTTCAAAATGTGTATATTGTTACACCCCTAGTTTGTAGTTCACAGCTAATTTTAATACCTAGTGGCTTTCACAATTTTGCAAGGGCTGATCAATAGTTTGCTTAATAGGTTCTTACAGGCTGACCCTTGAGCAGGAAACAGCAGATGGGGAGACTCCTTTGACTTTGGCTACTCAAGCAGGATTGGTAGAGATTGTCCGGGCGTTGCTGAAGCATGGGGCTTCTCCTCATAGGACCAATCGCAGGAATGAGTCAGCTCTACTACTGGGTACTCTGTGCTCTATCACTGTGTATTTTGCTAACATACAAGTATATGTAGAATTCATAACTGAACCAGATCTTTTCAACTATATAGGATTGTTGATGTGTTTTCCATTGCAGCTGTAAGAACACATACATATGATATAGCTTTAGCACTTGTAACACGAGGTGCCCTGGTGAACCAGGTCTGCTTGAAGAAGTGGACAGCTATACATGAGGCCGCTAAAGTGGGCTGCGTTGACATCCTGATGCTTTTACTGCAGCATGGAGGCCTGATCACAGAGACTGATCATCATGGAGTGGCGCCAATGGGTATCGCTGCAGAATATGCCCAGGCAGAGGTTCTAGATATTCTTATTCACAATGGTAAGTTTGTATAATGAAAATAGCAACTCTAAGAGGAAAATATCAGTCAATTAATGCTCAACGGAGGTGAAAATGCAAGTGATTACCAGTGGTAAGACTTTTCCTTCCATGCTATCAGGTGGAGATGTAAATGCTCAGGCACCAAATGGTGACAGTGTTCTGTATGATGCTGCTGGGTCTGGCAATCCTGACTGTATCGACCTCCTTCTCCTAAATGGGGCCAATCCCAACATCGCCAACCTGGCCTCACAGCTGCCTATCCATCGAGCTGCTTATGAAGGACACTATCTGTGAGTACTTCAGACACAGAGGCTACTATACATGAATTATTAATTTATCCCAGGAAAAAATGTACTGTGAATTTTCATAGTAAAACTGTGAATTGCTTGACAGTTTTAATGTGAACTTTCACAGTTTGACCATGAAGTTCACAGTTGTACTATGAATTTTGATGGTAATTTGGCCACTTCATGGTTCTACTGTCAAATTTCACAGTATATTTTTTCCTGGGATAGCATTTACTTTACCATATTTTGGAATAAGGTGTACTTATGCCGGTAAACGCATTATGTGAGCAATGTTTTTTATCATGTTGGAATAGTTGGATCACATAGCTTAGAATATTATGGTTTTTTCGTGTATTTCTTAGTCATTTAAAAAGGTATTTAACCAGCAAGTGTACATGTGTAGTCGCTTAATAACAGAAGTATGTGCAGTTCACAGTAGGCTACAGACTTGTTTACATCAGTTATTTGTTGAAATCAATCGATTCCATATCGATATCAATTGAAATCAAACGAACGCGCATTTGTAGCAGCATCAGGCTTACTGGCAGCCGCCATGACGTTTTGCTACTGACACGCCCTCAACTCGGAAAGTCGGGGCTCATCGAAAAATCAGTTTCCCGCTGGTAACGGCGTTGCGATGGCGTTCTCGTTAATACGATGTTTCCGACACCAAGTGAAGGCAGCATCACACATAACAAATTATTCAATGTATTGGTTGTCAACCCTGGTAGCCACATATCATTCCTATGCCAACGCAGGGAATGCATCCATTTTAATTTCTGTTGCTGCCACATTTAGTTTTCCTAGTTCCTTGCAACTCCCTGCAAGGATGCAAGGCAAGAAGGTGGGGATAGAGTAATGTGTTTCAGTATATTTATGTAAAATTTGTATGATTCCTCCTAGCCTGTTCCGTAGAATACATTCAAACATGGGTGGAGTAATATAAAGGAAAGCATGAAAATATCTGTGAGGTGCTGCGAGAATCCAATATACACTGTATAGCTAAATGTATGTGGACACCCCCAAAAACATGGCTATTAGTACGTTTGTTTGTTTAATTTTAATGTCACTATCAATGGCCATTTCAGTGACACACACACAAGATTACACCTATACACAAGGTTCATATACACATCATATATATATATATATATATATATATATATATATATATATATATATATATATATAAGTTGATGCCAATTTAGTGTAATCATTTAACCTAATGCATGAACTGCATTCCTTTCACCAAAATGGGAGTACCCAAAGTAAACCCACACAGAAAGAACCCAGGACCTTCTTGCTGCGAGGCGGCGGTGTTACCCACCGAGCCACCATGCCACCTGCTATTAGTATGGAGTCTTTCTGTTTGGACCATGGGCACCTACTAAAGTGTTGTACTGAGAGTCACTGAGGTGTTCAACCCTTCCAACTGCCAGTCTATGGCGATATCATTCCTGTATGCTTCATGTTTTCAACAGGTTAGTGACTGGGGCAGAAATAACAGATATCAGTAATTAGGAGGGCGCTCCACAAACTTTTGGCCACACAGTGTGGTTGTCATACATATTCTTTTCCGTTTGTTTATCTACCCAGATTAATACATGTAACACAAGTTTGTAATACAGTATGGCACACTTTTGTTGTTGCACGTCTGCTCTCCAGTTAGATCCCAACCTCTGACTCCGCCTGTGCGGAGTTTGCATGTTCTCCCTGAGTCCGCGTGGATTTACTCTGGGTGCTCCAGTTTCCTCTCACATTCCAAAGACATGCATTAGTTTAACTGGTCACTCTAAATTGGCCCATGACTAGTGTGCTGATGTAACTTTGTGTCTGTTGTGAATATAGCCACTGATGCTGAAATGACGTGAAATAAAGCAAATTCACAAACAAACAAGCCACGTCTGCCATACATGTCTGGCAAATAAATATTTAACATGCTATCTGCATAATTTCTATCATGTTATTCAATTTTAATCACATTTTTTATTTTGACCCTACAAGATCATTTACCGCCCTTACCAGTCTTGTTTCCTATAATATAATAGTGATCTATATTGTATGTAGAATATAAGAAATAGTGAATGGGGTATGAGTTTGCATACAGCCCATAACTATAAGCCCTAATAAAGACCTTTCAATTTTAAACTACAATATGAAACAAGCTGTTTAGCTGTAAAGGATCTCTGAGTAAAATTCAAAAACCTCAAAATGTTTTGTTGTAGTCTGTAATTTTACAATCCCAAATCAGAAAAAGTTGAGACAGTATAGAAAATGCAAATAAAAAATACATGCAGTGTTCCTTACATTTCCTTAGATTTTTATTTAATTGCAGATAGTATGAACCCAAGATATCTCATGTGTTTTTTTCTGGTCAAATTCATTTCATTTGCTAATAATCATTCACTCCTGTATTTCAGACCTGCAACACATTAAAAAATGAGTTGGGGCGGGGTAATTTAGGGCTAGCAATGAAGTTAAAAACTCTCATTGCCTAACAAATGAAATGTAGCTGATTAGAAAAATCAGATATGTCTTGGGTTCATACTGTCTGGAATGAAATAAAAGTCAAAGGAAATGTAAGTAACACTGCATATACTTTTTTATTTGCATTTTCCACACTGTTTCTGATTTGGAGTTGTAGATTTATGAGCAGCGAAACCTAAAAAATTAGGAATCATAAAATTATCACTATCATACATAATTTTTGAAGTGTTTTGGACCCTTTAGGAGTTACTTTTAGCCTTTAGGCCCCAATCCTGTTCAATGTGTAATGAAGATACTTTGAAGTAGTTACTGCAGTAGTTACTTTCTTACCCTCACTAAACCAGTTGATATGGATGACTGCTCGTACTTCAATGGTACCTTTGATTGAGTAAAATTTTTGAATCTGATGAGATGTGAGGACTCTGCCTGTGGTGTAGGCTGACATATCCATAATCATATGCAAATCATTCTCTGTAGGGCACTGAGGAAGCTGATCCCAGTTACGTCTAGAAGAGCTCTGCGGCTTTGTGGCCAGAGTCCAGTTCATTCAGCTGCAGATGGTGGTCATGTCCAGTGCCTCGAGCTTCTGCTGAAGAAAGGCTTTGAAGTCAATTCCCTATTAGACCAGTATATATCTCAAAATTATGGGGATTTGAGGAAGAGTGCCCTGTATTTTGCCGTCTCCAATGGAGATGTGACTGCTACACAGATGCTGCTTGATGCAGGTGCTAAACCTGACTTGGATCCCCTGTGCTGCCTCTTGGTGGCAGTAAGAGCTGGGATGTACGAGATAGTCCGACTACTCTTGGCCAAAGGGGCAGATGTGAACTGCTACTTCACTGTGGTCACTGACACACTGTTCCCCACTGCACTACAGTACTGCCTGAGGGACGAGATGATGATGCGAATGCTACTGAACAGCGGCTATGATGCAAACAGATGCTTTTTCTGTCAACATGACACGTGGGTTCATCCCTCAGACCAGACAAGTGAAAAGATCCCAGTGAGTTTTACTTTTTCATTTTGTAATGTAACTGAGACAGATGCACTCTGTGGCCAAAAGTATGTAGACACCCTTTCTAACTAGTGATCACTCTGATTTCAGTCACACTCACTGCTAACAGGTTCATAATATGAAGCGTACAGGCATGGAGTCTCCAAAGGCATAAACAATGGCTGTAGAATGGATTGTACCGAACACCTCAGTGACTCTCACTATGACACTTTCATAGGCTTTTACCTTTTACCCCAACAAGTCAGTTTGACTTTCTGCCCTGGCTCCAAAAAAAGAATGAATTGTCTACTTGACTTGCTTGCACAGAGACCTGACCGTAACTCCATCAGACAGCTTTGAGGTAAATTGAAATACCAGCATTATTGGCTTATTGTCCATCATCAGTGGCTGACCGCAGTCATATTCCAGAATGTAGTGTGGAAAGCCTTCTTACTAGAGTGAGGACTGTTACAGCACAAATTGGGGAAAAACTCCAAACTAATACCCATGTTCTTGGATGTAATTGTTGAGTGTCCATAAACTTTTGGTTATGGTATGTATACATGGTATGAAGGACATACAGTATATTATGTACTATATAATAATATATTTTGTTTAGTTCTGTGACTTCCTCAATGTCTCATGGCTGGTGCAGTATGCAGGACGAGCAGTGAAGGTTCTTCTGGACTATGTTGGCTATGTTCCTGTCTGTTCAAAACTGAAAATGGTTCTGGAGAAGCAGAAAGAATGGCTTGAAATCTGTGATATTCTAGGTGAATAACACTGTGAACTGCAGAATCAGAAGTATGCATCTTAATGTGGTTAACAAATAGTACTGGTAAAGTGCATACACTGATAATATTACATCTTACTAGTACTATGGAATGCTTTTACCAAATGTCAATTCTTTAAAAATCTATTTCCAGTTGTTTAAGAACATTTCAGATCTTTAAATCATTTCAAATACTGCCAAGCATCTGTATGAATCCTGTCCAGCTGATGCTGCATTTTTTTCCAGGGAAGCCTCGGTCACTGAAGCACATGTGCAGACTGATAATCAGGAGAGAGATGACTCCAAAGAGACTGGGTGACCCAGGCATCATCAGCTCTGCTCCTTTCCCACCTGGACTTAAGAGCTACCTGATGTATAAGGAGTGTGACCTGTACGGCAGCTTTATGTGTGCAGATAAATGATTTCCTGGAACAAAAGCAATCAAAAAATATCTAATACAGATAGTAATACATAGAACTCTAACTTGTTTTGGCATTTAAACCTTGTTTCTTGAAAGGAAAACATTTGCAAATAGACCATTCTTCGAAATATAATGTCAGGAATAGTCTTAAACTGTGTGCTTTAAAAATCAGGTTCGGTGTTGACTCTAAAGAATGGTTAGGATGTGACCAAATTGTTTAACTGTATATGGATATGTGTGGACTGAAATCACTTTTTCTAGTTTGGCAAGTACTGAAAATATTTTGTCCATCAAGACCCTGTTCTCTGTGTTGCTTGTTCAACGGCAGCTAAGATATTTTAATTTTAATGCAAAATTGAAAAGAATTTATAAAACATATGTAGGTGGCACTTGGTCAGTACCAAGAAACAGCAATAAGTATCTAATCATTTGACTTCAGTGTCAACACAAATGCACTACAGCATGCCTAAAAAATAGTATCTGCCCATAGTCGTATTTATGCATAAAATAAGTGCCGAATAATCTCCCTTGGTCAATCCATAATGAGGACTGAGAAGTACTTTTAAATCCCATAATGACCCAGTGTAATTACCTCGATCATTCTTTGGCCAAGTTGAACAATTTTGCAGCCCTCAGTCTGATAGCAGAGAAATTTATTAATTACCAGTTCCCAATTTCCCTCACATTTAAGTATTCTGATTCTGATTCTGATTTAATCACGAAAAAAGCTATGATGGCTAAAACTGGACATAAATTGCTTTTAGGACCAACAGCACACCCGTAAAAAGATTAGCTTATTCTTAGGTTAATCACTTAGAAATCTTAGGAAATCTGACTTTCAATGCCTAGACATTTTCTTTTCCCATTTTAACCCCACATTTGCCATGGGGGCTGCAGTACACAATGGCATTTTGTCTACATGTATCCAAATTTGCAGTTCCATCCCACTCTCACGTCAGTTTGGCAGATGTGCCAGGAGCAAGCTTTCTTCCATTTAACAACACAGTTGTCTGAGGTTTGCTAGATGCTACTGAAATTATGCTACTGAGACTTCAACCTTTGGTGCTAGACTGGGAGCCAATGGAAAAAAAAAACACAGTCCCAACTTAGCGGTGGCAAAAGTCCAGCAGCCTAAAAAACAACACTTGCAGCCCAGTTCACAGTGCTTGTTATACACTCACCAGCCATTTTATTAGGTACACCTCTTTGTTTCTACACTCATTATCCATTGTATCAGTTACACTTTATATAGATGCACTTTGTACTTCTACATTTACAGATAGTCATCCATCCCTACATACTGTATTTGTTCTTTTACTCTCTTCTCTAATGATCAGGCCCCCCAAATGACAAACACAGATCAGGTACTATTTACAGTGGTGTGAAAAAGTGATTTCCTATTTTTTCCTATTCCTGATTTCCTATTTTTTTTGCATATTTGTCACACAAGTGTTTCGGAACGTCCAACCAATTTAAATCTTAGTCAAAGACAACACAAGTAAACACAAAATGCAGTTTTTAAATGAAGGTGTTTATTATTAGGGGGAAAAAAAATCCAATCCCCCCCTTGTTAAAATATAACTTAACTATGGTTTATCACACTCGAGTTCACTGTCTCTAGCCACACCCAGGCCTGATTACTGCCACACCTGTTCTCAATCAAGACATCACTTAAATAGGACCTGCCTGACAAAGTGAAGTACACCAAAAGATCCTTAAAAGCTACACATCATGCCGAGATCCATGAAATTCTGATCCAAAGAAATTCAGATCTATCAGTCTGGAAAGGGTCATAAAGCCAAGCTTTGGGACTCCAGCAAACCACAGTGAGAGCCATTGTCCACAAATGGCGAAGACATGGAACAGTGGTGAACCTTCCCAGGAGAGGCCGGCTGACCAAAATTATCCCAAGAGGCAGCCACAATTCATCCAAGAGGTCACAAAATACCCCACAACAACATCCAAAGCACTGCCGGCCTCACTTGCCTCTGTTAAGGTCAGTGTTCATGCCTCCACCATAAGAAAGAGACTGTGCAAAAATGGCCTGCATGGCAGAGTTCCAAGACGAAAACCGCTGCTGAACAAAAAGAACATTAAAGCTCATCATAATTTTTCCAGAACACATCTTAATGATCCCCAAAACTTTTGGGAAAACATTCTGTGGACTGACGAGACAAAAGTTGAACTCTTTGGAAGGTGTGTGTCCCATTACATCTGGTGTAAAAGTAACACAGCATTTCAGAAAAAGAACATTATAGCAACAGTAAAATACGATAGTGGTAGTGTGATGGTCTGGGGCTGTTTTGCTGCTTCAGGACCTGGAAGACTTGCTGTGATAAATGGAACTATGAATTCCGCTGTCTACCAAAAAATCCGGCCATCTGTTCGTGACCTCAAGCTGAAACGAACTTGGGTTCTGCAGCAGGACAATGATCCAAAACACACCAGCAAGTCCAGCTCTGAATGGCTGAAGAAAACCAAAATGAAGACTTTGGAGGGGCCTAGTCAAAGTCCTGAATCCCATTGAGATGCTGTGGCATGACCTTAAAAAGACCGTTCATGCTGGAAAACCAATGTGGCTGAATTACAACAATTCTGCAAAGATGAGTGGCCAAAACTCCTCCACAACACTGTAAAAGACTCATTGTAAGTTATCGCAAATGCTTGATTGCAGTTGTTGCTGCTAAGGGTGGCCCAACCAGTTATTAGGTTTAGGGGGCAATCACTTTTTCACACAGGGCCATGTAGGTTTGAATTTTTTTCTCCCTTAATAATAAACACCTTCATTTAAAAATTGCATTTTGTGTTTAGTTGTGTTGTCTTTGACTAATATTTAAATTGGTTTGATGTTTCGAAACACTTAAGTGTGACAAACATGCAAAAAAATTAGGAAATCAGGAAGGGGGCAAACACTTTTTCACACCACCAAGTGTTGGACCATTCTCAGACTCAGCAGCACTGCTGGAGTTTTTAAACAACTCACTAACTGCTGGACAGAAAATAGTTCACCTACCAAAAATGTCCACCCAACAGCAGCCTGTGAGCACTGATGAAGGATTAGAGGATGACTAACGCAAACTGTGCAGCAACAGATGAGCTACTGTCTCTGACTTTACATGTACAAGGTAGAACAATAAACTGAATTTTTTGAAAATAGTGGACAGTGAGTGAACATGATGTTTAAAAACTCCCACAGCACTGCTGCATCTAATCCATTCCTACCAGCACAACACACACTAACACACCACCACTACATCAGTGTCACTGCAGTGCTGAGAATGATCCACCACCCAATAGTACCCGTGGTCAAGATAACCTGCTGAAGTTCAAACTGAGCATCAGAATGGGGAAGAAATGTGATTTAAGTGATTTTGAACATGACATGGTTGTTGGTGCTATTGGTATCAGTATCTCAAAAACTGCTGATCAACTCAGATTTTCATGCATACCCATCTCTAGGGTTTACAGAGAATGGTCAGAAAAGAAGAAAATGTCCAGTGTGTGGCAGTTCTCTGAGCAAAAATTCCTTCCAATGATGCCAGAAGTCAGAGGAGAATGACAAGTGTTTCGAGGAAACAGTAACTCCAATAATCACTCATTTCAACCAAGGTCTGGCAGCACATCAAACCCTGAAGGAAATTGGCTACAGCAACAGGAGACCAGACCACCTACCACTCTTTGCTCTGAATAAAGGCAGTTTTCATATGGTAAATGGACAATGAGTGTAGAAACAAACAGGTGTTTCTTTATTCCTAATAGATCTTTATTTCACAGAAACCTAATTTCATAACAATGATAGCCCTAGCTACTCAAAACAATAATCCACTAGGACTGTCCTCATCTCATCAGTGTTAGTAATAACTGGTTGCACTGGTGATTCTGAAATGATCTCGCATACAAACTTGAGATAATTCATCTTATTTGATTTATGACCAGTGGCATAATGTGGGAACCATATGGTTTCAAGTTACTGAAAAATGTGTCGGTGGTTGATAGAAAAACAGCTGACTAGCCACCATTCCACGATGTTTCAACAACCTGACAACACATTATCTTTTCTTTATGGGTAAATCATGGACCAAGTCTCTAGCCAGTCTCATCGCAGTCCCAAGTAAGGACAGTCATGACCACTGGTTATGACCCACTGCCATTAGTAATCTCCATGAACTTTAAAAAACAATCAGATGCCTGACTGATACACACAGTACACATACACATTATACCGCCTGATATGTATATTATCTATGAGCAAGGCAATTTGCCTTTCAGCCCTTGAAGTCAGTGGATGCTTAAAGTCCACTGCCTTACCAGTCGCGCACTCACTTGCTCGTTAGCTCATGTTTGGACTAGATGACTTTCTACTTGTTACAAGCTGTAAATGCTGTTCATAAGTGTATGTGCCGATCCTATTGTAAACAAAATTGAAAAATCGCAGTACAGTAGCCTAAAAAGACTATGACTACGGTAATGTCTGGTCAACATCCTATTACACAGAATGTAACATGGACATTAAATAGCGCATACAAGTACAAATAACTTCAATTTAGGGAGTCAAAGAATGACAGTCCTGTTTACCACCCATAGCACTCCCTTCAAATAATCAACAGATGTGGAAAGGTGCTTGTTTAGTTCCTAATGTGAGACCTCTACTTCAAACATGAATGCATGTATGTAGAATATGGGACCAGCTTTTGTCCACAGTTGAAGAAAATGGTAGAAAAATAGCGGTTTAGACTATCCCCTTGGCTTAGCCAGCTATATTCACATGAACTTGGAGGAATCACAGCGCTAAAACAGTTGAACGATCCAACCGAGGAAGCAATCTTCCTGCCATTCATTCATACAAAGTTGTCCATCCTTCAAATCCTTAAAATCACAAAACATGCTGCTCAATATTCAAGCTGTATACTACTCTATATTTCTGGCTGTCATATATATGTGTGTGCTTATTCTTTAAATAACAATCTCTGCCTTACTAGGACCAGAGTATATCTCCCGCAGCTAAGGTTCTTCTCCAAATGCATCATAACCTTCGCCTGGATTGGACCCATACCCTCTGACACGTCGGCTACCAGCAGCTGGTTCTAGCCACTGAGCCAGCAAGGCTACAACAATTTCTTGCGCTGTTAATTAACCAGTTAAACATATGCACCATCTCAAAATCTATAAATTCTTTTTCATCTTTAAATGTTGTTTTAAAAATAATTTTATTAATTCACTTATATTTTGTTAGGTCAAGCAGATGGTTTAGATATTTCTATCAAAAATTATATCCACCAAATGACTTCCAGTCACGTGCCATATGTGTGTTCTGGTCTACTACTAAGGAACGGATATCATAAACAATCAACAAAACGTAACGACAGTATATGTTCTATTTCAGAACAAGACCAGACTTGGGGGAACACAAATAACTGAGAAAATGAACCAATATTACCATTTATTTAAGTATACGATTTAGTGTTCATTCCATGTTCCAACCCATTTATAAGGTTTGAAGTCAGTTTTCTAGTTGTAATGCAGCACAATCCTTGAAGGACAGCAAATTTCAAACAAACACTGTTAAAACAGAATTAATAGCTACAGAGAGATCTTTTGCATGTAGTTGTCAGTCAAGCATTGGCTTTTTAAAAGCTTCTAGTAAATGGTTTATGATGGTTGAATGCTTTGTAGTGCTTTTTCCATGGTATGAATTTACTTAAAAAACAAAACAAAACGGTTATTGGGCAATGATGTCCATAATCAGAAGCAGAGCTCCATTCACAATTTGTCCATTTCAAATCTAGCATCATCATTTTCAACACCATAAAACAAGATCCCAATCAAAAATATGTCAGACCTCTTATCTATTGCATTACGCGCAGTGTTTAGTGAAATCTTAACCTGGTACTCTTAAGAACCACAGGAATCAAAGTCCGTGAGAATGCAGCGAATGTGGTGTTGTCTTGTAGTGACTCGACATCCGTGCAAAACATAACCGTAGTATATCAACCTAGTGTACATTTACATACAGCTGGTGGCTGGGTGGAAGGGTTAAATATTCTGATAGAAGAACCTCTTACCAAAACATAGAGTGCTAAACTAGGACCTGAATAAGAAAATCGAAGGTACAGAAAAGCAGGCTATGAAAATAGCAATTTCAATCATTAATCAACAAATAATGTAGAGGATTCTGTCCATCTCCCTTTCCTTATTAACGAAGGAACAAAAACATTCAAATCAACAAGTCGAGAGAACCCATCCTGGCATTAAACTTCACATGGTTATTCCAGGAGATTATTTTACAGAGGATACATGACAATACTTTACAGATTATATGAGGTATTGCACAAATTATTAAAAAAAAGGCAACAAAAATATACAGCGATTTGAAAGAACATGTACAGAATTTGAGTACATTTTGGAAAGGTGTGAATTTAGTGTCATTTACTCTACTGGGCAGGAGATAAGGACGCGAGGACTAGTCATCCCATTCGTCGTCATCTTCAAAGTCTTCCTCCTCCTCATCATCTTCATCTTCATCTAAAAAGTGACAAATTGTTCTGCATTATTTAATATTCTCTCACTGAAACAAAACTCACTCATTTACACATTTGTTCAATAGTTCATGTCTCCTGGGCCTCCAGGATCTATGCATTAAAATGGGACAATGTGCATCGTTGAATTGGATTGTGTGTTCTTGTTTATTAAGCCATCTAATGTAATTGTAGTTTGAAAAATTGAGAAAAACTCATTGAGATCCATCAGTCTGGAAAGGGTTATAAAGACATTTCTAAAGCTTTGGGACTCCAGTGAACCACAGTGAGATCCATTATCCACAAATGGCGAAGACATGGAACAGTGATGAACCTTTCCAGGAGAGGCCAACCGACCAAAATTATCCCAAGTGGCAGCGACAACTCATCCAAGAGGGCACAAAATACCCCACAACAACATCCAAAGAACTGCAGGCCTCACTTGCTATTTATTCCATCTAATATAATTGCATTTTTGACCACCAGAGGACTCAGTCGTGACCATAGACGCGTATCCCGTTCTCAGTTAAGACTCCTCATCTCTTAATTTCAGGGGACTAAAGATTCTTTTTATTATTTTTTTAAATACAAAACATTATTTTGAATTGTTATTATTCAAGGGGAAAAAAAAAAATATTTAAGATATGGAGACGCTACAATAGAACATTGTCTACAATTTTAAACCTCTGTTTCTAATATCTTTTAATTGCAGGGGGACGAAAGTTTTTTTGTAGTTTAAAGATCTGTACAATAAAATGTGCATTATTTTGCATCGTTTACACTTCAGAAAAAAAAAAGGAATGTCTTTTAATGACTGTAAAAATCAAACTCCATATTGTGAATCGAATCGTGGTATGGTTACACCCCTACTGTATACAGATGCATCCAAAGGCATATAACAATAAAATAACTTTTAAAGCGACCCAGATGAACCAAGCTCTACTAAACAAAAATGAGTTGCATTCACCTGCAGCAAAGCATTATCATTCATCGGGTGTTCTTCCCTTTAGTATGGCAAAAGAATAACCATCAAGGGGAAGTACAATTTGGGCCTCTCTGTATAACAAAATCAACTGTATTCAATCTCACTGAAAACTTGAGGTGAATTGAAACTGAAAATGAACAGACCGAATACACTCCCACAATCTAGTTCAACTGCTCAACCAGCTAATTAACAGCCGGGCTAAACATGATATGAACTCTTTCAAGACCCTGAGAATGAAATCATTACCTAATAGAACTGGTCCTGTTAAGGGGAGGGAAGGTGTAACCAAGCACAAGTGATACAATGGCGCACACAACAAATTTGTCCAGGGAGCGCAACTATAATGACTTCCTCGTCATACCCCCTTCATCTCCATGCCATAGGAAAAGGGAACTTAAAGTGGTGCTTGAAAGTGTGTGCACTCTTTAGAAGTATAAATAAAGATTTCCACAAAAGTCCAAAAAGTAGATCAAGAGAACCTTCTTAAACAAGGAGATAAAAAGGTAACCTTGTTCCTGTCTCGAATAGCCATTGATGCTGATGTGACGTTAAGTAAACAAACAAATAAATTTCACTCAATGGGATGACAAATCAGGTGTGAATGGGCACAGCGTTGCATTTAAAGACCAGAACCTGATGTTCCATATACATGTTTGTGGAAGTGCATCATGGTATGAACAAAAGCTTCCTGAGGACACCACTTTGAGAGATACTGATGCTTATAAATCTAGAAAAGATTACAAAACCATCTCTAAAGAGTTTGGACAGAATGAGAAATTTCAAGACCATTGTCACTCGGTCAACCCACAAAAAGCAAGGCATGTAACAGTGTCCAAGATCACACAGGTAAGGTCCCTCTAAGATTGTCTTAAGGTCCCTCTAAGATTGTCTATTGTTAATATTCATGAGTATCCTGAGGAGACCCCTGAACAGCAATAGTGTGTATGGCAGGGTTACAAGGAGAAAGCCACTGCTCTCCAAAAAGAAGAGTCACCCACCACATGGAACTTGGACAATCCAGAAGGCTACTGGAAAAACATTTTGTGAATGGATGAGCTTTTTGGTTTAAATGAGAAGCATTATGTCTGGATGAAGAGCAACACTGCATTCCAGCACAAGAACCTTATCCCATCTGAGATACATGATGGTGGTAGTATCACAGTTTTCGCCTGATTTGCTGCATCTGGACAAAGGCAACTTGTCATCATGCATGGAACTATGAAGTCTCAATTACACCAGCAAATTCTAAAGGAAAATGTTAGTATATCTGTCCGTGAACTGAACCTCAAGAGAAAGTGGGTTATAGAGCAAGACTATCAATGTTAGGGTTGCTGGTACAGTACCCTAGTGCTATACTTCTACACACAACATGAAGATGTGTGCAAAACAACAACAACAACAACCACAAAGAGCTTTACCCTAAATGACTAGTCGGTGCCTGCCATATAACCTAAGCAGCTCTTACCTGAAGAATGGATGGCTTTGCTCCTCTTCTGCATCACCTCCATTAGAGCTCCCACAATACCTGATGAGGGAGCAGGAGTAGGTGGGCCTGAATCCGGACCATCCGCAACCTGCACCCAACAGTTTATATTTATTTTCATTTTAATTCATTTTTACTCATTTTTAAATAAGGCTACTTCCTTATTTAAAAGACACTGCAAGTGTCAGACCAAATCTAAAGATTTCATTACAGTTCTAGCTTCTTAATTTTCGACCAGTGGATATGGCTACTTTCCTTCAGGTAGTCATTAAGTCTCATCTGATGAATGACTAAGGGAATTCAACCTTATATTTAGACCCCCCATGAGCCAGCTGGTCACTGGTGACTGTTTTATATGTTTCTACACACTCAGTAGAACTTAAAAGGAGAATATAAAAGGGAACAAGCTTAAGTTACACTTTCCATATGCAATCATTTCTAAGGGTGAAGAACCGCTAAGGGTTTTGTTTCCTTTTCGTTACATCACTCA
This sequence comes from Ancistrus triradiatus, assembly GCA_025084515.1. Taxonomy (NCBI): domain Eukaryota; kingdom Metazoa; phylum Chordata; class Actinopteri; order Siluriformes; family Loricariidae; genus Ancistrus; species Ancistrus triradiatus. The sequence continues at coordinate 52,284 of JAJAGP010003167.1, forward strand.
AATTCCAGCAACAGCAACTTCTAATTCGTAAGATACTAAGATTCAGAAATCCATACAGGACTTCGTTCAAATTCCACTGTCTGAAGGCTGGCCTAGAGCTGGGTGACATGTATACTAAAGTGGACGTTGTTTTACTGAAACTGAGTGGTGCTGACCGTCTTGAGCTGAATGCCCTGGCGGATCTGGTCGAGCAGAGCGTCGCGACCCGTGTTGGTAGACGTCGGACGCTGGCTGTTATTAGGGTCCACTTTCTTCAGCTGAGTGCCCTCTCTGATCTGATCCAGCAGGGCAGACTTACCCCCTACGGGCAAGTCGCCGCCTCCGTCCACCTCGGGAGGAGGTGGTGGTCCGGGAGGAGGTGGAGGAGGAGGGGGAGGGGGAGGAGGAGCCCCTCCTCCAGCTAGTGGAGGGGGTGGAGGAGGTGGAGGGTGAGACTGAGGAGCCTGGTGGGGCATGCTGGCAGGAGCAGGAGGAGGGGGAGGTGGATGGCCCCTGCTTGGAGGCGGAGGAGGTGCTCCAAAGCCCTGACGGGAGGGTGGTGGTGGTGGAGGAGCAGAAGTTGGGGCTCTGGAGGGAGGTGGTGGAGGCGGGGCTCCTCGTCCCCGGACAGGGGGTGGGGGAGGAGGTGGCCCAGTAGTGTGAGGAGGGGGTGGAGGTGGAGGACCACCACGTGATGGTGGAGGAGGAGGTGCTAAAGTAGACAAAGATATACAGAAGAAAAACAGAATTGTTACCAAAACGGCCATTTCTCACTGTTCTTTGGAATGTGCAGTCATAGAAAGCATCACTGCATTCTGTCACCATATTTACTATGAAACGCTGCGGAGACTTCATTATTGTATACACTCAGGCATGACATCACAATCTGCAGCATTTCTTTGACTCAGTATTTCAGTTTTAGTCAGCACTTAAAGTACCCATGTAAGAATCCCGAAACACCCGTTTTGTTATCTCTGCATTCTCCTTACAAATGAACACTCTCCTAGTAATTATTATTGATCGACTTACATTTACAGCATTTAGCAGACGCCCTTATCCAGTGCAACTTACAATTGGTACAGTAATACAAGCCAAGCAATTGTGGGTTAAGGGTCTTGCTGAAGGACCCAACAATGGCAGCTTGGCAGAGGTGGGAGTTGAACCCTGGACCTTCTGATCCAGAGTCCAGTACCTTAACCACTAGACTCCCTGCCATTTGGTGACAGTGTGGTGAAGGGGTGGGCGAGTTGACAAAAATAAATCATATCACATTTAAGATTGGATCTACAACATTTATCACTACGACATCATTTGCTGATTCATGTTGGTTTTTAAGACTACAGTGGTACCCTGGTTCTTAAATTCGGTTCTCGACGCATTTTGACCAGAAAAATATACTTGCGTCTCGTTTGCTCGATACTTGGTGCACATGCTTAAACTTGTAGGAGTCGAGCTATGCGACTCTTTTCAGCTGAAACTCGATTTATGATTCAGTACACAGTGATTCAGGTTCACAATAGCCCTTGCTCAGAGAAGGTCTGAAACAGATTAACTCAATTTACATTATTGCTTATCAATAAAATTTGATTGGTACTCAATGTTTTTGGTTCTCAACAAGACTTATGAAACCAATTAGTGACGAGAACCAAGGTACCACTGTACTTTGCAAACTAAACACTGTTACTAAATTAAAAGTATGAGTTTAGTTCTAATAAAAATATAGCTTCGACTAAAAGAATTTTAAAGTAGACCATAACTCACTATGAGTGGCCAAACAACGGAAATTGCTCATTTTGGATTCAACCGTGTCTATGTATTTGCATACAACAGAGGAACTACAGCATTAAAAAACTGGAACTTGGTAGCAAGGATCAACTATTTAGAGAAGTTGATTAAAATCTTTGTTTTCCGACTGTTTTGTTGGGTTTCATATCAGATCATAGGTAATATAGAACATCAGTGATGGCTTTCCAATCCTACTTGTTTCCTCATATAGAGTATGTCAACTCTATTGCACCCACGTGAGGTCCCAGTGTCATCTGGCCTTCTGCAACCTCTTTGGCATACTGCCTTTTAATATGGTAAACAAGTCTGCTGCATTTCCAGCAACATCTAAACCTGTCATTTGTGCCATGTCCGATAAGCAAAACCACACGTTTCATATAACTAATGAACTTTTATTATTCATCGGCTCCTCTGTGTGGTGCTGCACAGGCTGGACTAGCACACAAAACAGTGTCTGGTTGTTGAAACTTTCTGATACTGTGTCCCCATAATAACATTATGTGAGTATGGCGGTACTTGCATTCTCTTAGGTGAAGTAGACATCCGAATCACATGATCTAAAATCATCATACCAACCACCCCTAGTGTGGTGCATCTTCAACATTACTTGCTGTTAAGCCACAATGTGTTCCAGCCTAAATCCTCATTGGAAAAAATAAAACGAATAAATAAATAATTCCAAATTATACCCTGACCTCCCATCTCTCAAGATATTCCATGGGTACCTTAAGAAGCCAGTGTACAAACCCAAACAAAGCACTGCACTCCAAACAATTATCAAATAAGCAAAAACCATGTAGTGCATGCAAATCTACTGAGAGATTTTAGTTTAAGAGGAAAAACTGGGCATCACCTACCACTCCATCTGGGGGGACCTAAAGGCAAAAGCCACAGGTATGTCAATTACAAACCATGAAGCATCTTGGGAGTAAGTCAGGAGATTTTTCCATTATTTTGCAATATTTCCTCTATTCAAACAGCGCAGATAATAGTAATATGCAAACTGTTATAGACTATTTATCCACATACATGATCAGCAACTTAACTGTTTGAAGTTAATTATACGTAAGGATAAATGATGTACAGCTATGCATATCTGTGTATTTAATGTCCATCTGATCACTTTAAGGACCGAGGTCTTAAGAATTCCAAAATGAAAGAAAATTCATGTCTGAATGACAGAAAAGTAGTATGAGCAACCTCTTGTGACACCTGCTGACAGAAGAGAGAATCACTGTCTTGAAAGAAAAAAAAAAAAAAGACATGCTATAGTTCTACTTTCTTGTTTGTTTTTGGTCAACGTCCTGTTTCACAGAACATAATGTGGACATTAAACGGCACATATCTGTAATGACAACGCAATATAAAAACAGCTTTTCAGATTTATGAGCACCAAAAGCTGGCCAACATACACACCACAAATGAGAAAAGTCTCTGACAGGAAACGTGTTGTCTTTCTCCATGTACAGCAAATATTATGGGGCAGTGTTTTAGGTTTTTACTGCCAACTATGGCCTTAGCTCTTAACTTATTTAATGTTTTCTCATAGTTGTGCTTTGTTAACAGGGTGCTGAGCTTAAGCTAACCCGTGACAGAGTCACTAAATGTTAACTACGCAAACCAATAAGAGATATAGTGAGTGTTCACCTTGTCTCCTCAGTTCATTCTTGACAGCCTCCACTCCTCCTTTCTTCTCAATGAAGTCATAAATCACTTTAGAGGTTTCCTTGTCTTTCAGCTGTGCTTCAGAGATGCCGCACATGTCAAACAGGTTTTTCAGCTCTGGGTCCAAGTTATTTAGCTGAAAGGGGACAGCAGTAGGTCATTAGAAATCAAATGCCATAAAAAATAAAAAAAAACAGCAACAGTTCAGAAGTGGAAGTTCTTGCAATGGGCCTATAAGGCTTATATGCTTTTTTTTTTTTAAAACCTCTTGAAACTTGTTAGTAAAAAGGAAGTCATTTGTTGCAGTCATGCAATGCACCATGTTAATTACTAAAACTTATTATAGAGCAACTGGAAAACATGCTCGGGTGGAATTTGAATACTTCCAGAAGATCTTATGGGACTGTGGTAGCCTAGCGGTTAAGGTACTGGACTATGGACCAGGAGGTCCAGGGTTCAACTCCCACCTCTGCCACTGTTGGGTCCTTGAGCAAGACCCTTAACCCACAATTGCTTGGATTATAAGACTGTATCAGTTGTAAGTCGCTCTGGATAAGGGCGTCTGCTAAATGCTGTAAATGTAAAATTAGGGTCACATTCTTTAAAGCCCATTTGTACTTACTGAACAGAGGTTTACTCCTTTATGACATTTAAACAGAAGGGCTGCATATTTAAATATTCTAATTCAAATTTCAAATGTGGGGCTCCATTTTCTGATGTACCATAAATTTGGGTATGCAAAAAGCTTGTGTTAGTGGCACAAAAACTTGCCATTGGGGATACTTGTACTTTTGACAAGTATGCAGTCTGTGTCATAGTTGTTTTTAGAGCTGATAATTTTACTCACAGCTACTGAGAATATTGCTCACAGTAGTACTATAAAAGCATTTATAGCAACATTACGCTGCATACTACAATCAAATTGAAGAAAGTAATTCGCAGCTCATGTTTTCATTTGAACTGTGGATGCTAGCAAGTAGTATAAATATACACTGATCGGCCATAAAATCCACTGACAGGTGAAGTGAGTAACACTGACAGTGTGAAGCTCTGGGCAATGTTCTGCTGGGAAACCTTGGGTCCAGATAATCATATGGATGTCACTTAGACACATACCACCTACATAAACATTGTTGCAGACCAATACAATATTGTTACCACCTACACAATACTAGTCAGGTGGATTTATAGTTATGGATGATCAGTGTACCATTCAAGGGCCTTTTTACTAAAGTTCAAAGAATCCAGACCTTTTCACAGAAGACGCCATGAAGCACTTGTATAAAGTGGTCACTGAAGTAGTTTCTAATTCACATGGTTACCAACTGGGATGTAGTTACTATTGTACAACTGTGAGATGCACTTTAAGGCAGCCAATTTAATCCTCAATTGCATCTGGGTCGAATTTGACATGCTTAAGCGTTGATTTATGAATCATATGACATTGCGCAAGAGTCAAAGACCACCATTAAATTAGATATACAATTGTTTTAATGATGTAATGTCAATATATAGTTATTCCTCAGTCTGTTTATTAGACCACAACCAGAAAACACAGAAATGTGTATACAGTATTAAAAAACTGAAAACAACAACAACAAAAAAACAGCTTCTATAGGCGAGAGTGCCGAGTATTTAGTGTGACCTTCCCTTACACTCGAGCAATAGCAACATCTGACAGCTTCATTGACATGGCAAGTTGACCCTACTACATTCCAAAGAAACTTGATCAGGAATGGTCTTTTGGGAAGGTTAGCTGCTAAGGAACCACTCTCACAGAAGGAAAACAATGTGAAAAGTCTTAGATATGTTAAAGCTCACAAAGTTTGGAATGAAGAGCAGGAAAAAACAGTATTATGGGGTGAAGTATCCAGTGAAATTTTTGGGTCCAATTGTCACCAATATGTTAATTAGGCCACCATTAGATTTGTTGTTTTAGCAATGACATTTAACATTTAACTGTATTTTTCGGACCATAAGGTGCACTTAAAATCCTTTAATTTTCTCAAAAATCGACAGTGCGCCTTAAAATGCGGTGCGCCTAACGTACGAATTAATTCTGGTTGAGCCTTCTGACCTAGAACCGATTGTAGATGGTACACGGCGCTCATAAATCTGTCAAAATGTTTTAGCACAGCCTTGGTAGGTTACGAAGCTTATGGCAACCGTAGTGCGCAGCATAGCGGAGTAATACGGTATGTGCTTCAGCATTAGGGTACGTGCATTCATTCATTCATTTTCGAAGCGGATTTCAAACACAACGCCATCAGTCACGCAGTACAACATGGACATAGAGCAGCTGCGAGAGAATTCAACATTAACGAATCAATGATACAGAAGTGGAGGAAGCAAGAAGACGCCCTGCGCCAGGTAAAGACCAAACTGTGCTTCCGACGGAACTTAATGTTTTTGTTTCATTTAACGCGCCTTATAACCCGGTGCGCTTTATGTATGAAAATATACCCTTTAGCAGTCGATCACTGACTTATAACCCGGTGCGCTTTATAGCCCGGAAAATACGGTATTGCATCCTCAACTATAACCTATTGAATACAATAATACACTTCTGTTGTGTTATGAATCACATGTCACCCAAAAGTAATTAAAGTTATAATAGTTATTCATTAATTATGGAAAACCATCATAAATAACAAAAATAAAGAAGACATAAAATCCTATTAGTATAATACTTCAAAATAACATAAAATTTATATTCCCTGTCAAGAAATCCTATTGACTTGAAGTCAACTGAGTGGCACACAGTAATATGCTCCCATGCAGAACCCCCAAACTCTTTTACTCACTCCCATGCACAACCCCTCAGCTGGTTTACTCACAATTGATTCTACTCCTGCAGCCTCAGAAACCTGAAGCAATTACATTTTTGATTAATAGAATTCACAAAACTAAAAACTATTTGCACAATGTAGATATTTGTGGTCTAAGATAAATATCAAACCATGCGTGTATATACAATGTTTATGGATGAATATGTAACTTAACAGATACAACATTTTACTGGATGAAAATTAGCGTGTTTTCAGTGTTTGTTAATGAACACAATAGGACGATTTACGGAAAAAGGAGTTTAGATTAAATTCAACAAGTAAAATGGAAATGTCTAAAATCTTAAACGATCATGAAATTAGTGAGACGTCAGCCATTCATGGCAAGGACAAAATACTTCAAGAGAATGAGTGCCACAGAGTGCTGTAATGTGCTCAGTTATAAGTCAAAACACCCATAAATTACTATGAGAATGTGACGCAAGAGATAAAACTGCATACAAGCCTAGACACTCAAGTCTATCGAAAGTTAATTCACATCCTCTGTAAGGGAAACTCCACTGCTAATGTGAAGGAATGCAACCCGGTAAAACACCATTCAAAAGTTGCAAGTATGAATGACACAACGCAAAAGCACGACTGGTAAACGTATAGTGCTCAAGTTCTAGACTTCGATATTGAAAATACTATTCAATGGTCCAATCCTGACACCGTGTGGCGAAACTGGTGTGAAACTACACAACCAAATGAAGAATAGAAGTGAAAACATCATAGCTAGCAACAACGGTCAGCTCTTCAAGTCTATCCAGAGATTTTCAGATTTACCTCAGGAATTCAACTTGCCTAATAATGTTTGTTTGTTTTTGTGGTGTGTTAAGGGTCGTTGTTGTGCTGTAGTGTCTAGCAGAAGGCTACACATATTCCTAAATATTTCAAGTATACTTGGCAGCATTTTCCCTTCAATCCTGACCAACTGCCCAGTACACTCACTAAAGAAAAACACCCCCAAAATATAAGGGAGGTCTATAGTGCTAAGATAAGCACCATCACCAAATAGTGCTTGGATTTCAATACAATCCTGGTCTCATCTGATCATAAAATCTTCTGCCAAATGAAATCTGAGGCATAAACAAGACTCTGTGGCCCTTTTGCCATCCTGTCATACAGACCAGATCTGTGTAAAGCTAGTGAATGTTCCCTGCACAAACTGACCAACCTGAAGTCACTTCTGGTCTCTGTAGCATCCTTGGTTAATATCATCATAGTTTGGGACATCCAGTTTGGAGGGACAGCACTAATTAACCATGATGTTGGCGTCTTTTCACTTCTTGATAATGCTCTGAACTAAAACCTCTGAAATCTTTTTTGTATCATTCACCTAACAGTATCCTAGGGTCCTTTCAAAATCACGTTTTCAGCCTTGAATTCTTTGTGCTAATAGTCCATGTGACCCACACATAGGGCCTCAATCATGAAACATGAGCAGAACGAATTTGCATGTACCGTATTTTTCGGACCATAAGGCACACTTAAAATCCTTTAACTTTCTCAAAAATAGAAAATGCGGTGCGTCTAATGTATGAATTAATTCTGGTTGAGCCTTCTGACCTAGAACCGATTGTAGATGGTACACGGCGCTCATAATCTGTCAAAAATGTTTTAGCGCGGCCTTGGTAGTTACAAAGCTTATGGCCACCGTAGTGCGCAGCATAGCGGAGTAATACGGTATGTGCTTCAGCATTAGGGTACGTGCATTCATTCATTTATTTTCGAAGCGGATTTCAAACACAACGCTATCAGTTACGCAGTTACAACATGGACATAGAGCAGCTGTGAGAGAATTCAACATTAACGAATCAATGGTACGGAAGTGGAGGAAGCAAGAAGACGCCCTGCGCCAGGTAACGACCAACTGAGCTTCCGACGGAACTTAAGAGTTTTGTTTCATTTCATGCGTCTTAATAACCCGGTGCGCTTTATGTGTGAACATAGATCCGTTAGCAGTCGATCGTTGATATCGCGCCTTATCGCGGTGCGCATTATGGTCCGGAAAATACGGTACATCGTTCATAAAACCCTTTTCGTAAATGCCCGGATTCATCAACATATTCATAGTCCCAAAATGTTAGTACGTACAACTAAAACCTACACATGGTCCTGAACACACCTGAACTGTTCATAAACCCTGAAAGACACCAAAAATTAGACATGACTGCACTTCCAATTAAAAGTACTGACTAAATAATAAGAATTATTATAATTCTATAATACATAAATGTGTAAACTAAATTACACATAACAAGCACTCTCTTTAATACAGCAGCTTGTTATTCAGAGACACTTCCAATAAGCCTAAACGCTCAGCTCTCGTCCTCACGGGAAAAAGAACCCACTAATGTGAGACATTGCTGGCTTGTATATAATTTAAATTTATATTACATATTTAAATATACTCATAGTAAATGTATATTCATCTTCGAGAAACGGCATTTAGCATATTAAATACCATTTTTTACATTCAATGGGCAGCACATCCTATGATTTAGTTAACATACAACACTACTCATTATGCTTTAGGCTGGGTGGTGTGAGCAAAGTGAAACCTATGCCACTGCATCAAGGCACGATGATCTAATGATGTATCTGCATATATAAATAAGAAAAGACGGCCATTCAGTCAACGTGTAATTGATCTGTTATACGAAATGTCACCTTCAGAACACTGTGGCCAGGTGGAAGCCTCAGATGCACCTCGGCTAGCAGATGTTTGGAGAGTGGCATTAAAAGATCGTAGGCTCATCGGTAAGAAAACCTAAGGTCTAGAAGCAGTGCTTAATATGTAATAGGCTACATGAGGTAAGGGAACACTGAGCATGCCATGATCTGGAAAGTGGGCATTAAGTGAAGTGATGAACACAACTGTGCTTATAGTTCAACTAATTCACCTAATGCCGTAGCCTTCAAAATAAAATAACTATATATCAATGAAAAAGATTTACATTGTCTAAATTATCAGCTGTCTAATCGCTGTCCGTGAGCTCTTCTGAAGCATGACAACACATGACAGACGGTAAAAGAAAATGACCCCAGGGTAACTTCTAAGCAACTGAAGGCCTCTCTCAAAGACCACATGGACAGGCCAGAAGGCTACAGAAAGATGTTTTGTGGACGGATGAGACCAAAATTTAACTTCTGGTTTAACAGAAAAGTGTTATGTTTGGAGAAAGGAAAACACTGCATTCCAGCATAAGAACCTTATCTGTGAAACATGGTGGTGCATCTGGGCCAGGACGGCTTGCCATCATTGATGGAACAATGAATTCTGAATGATATCAGAGAATCTAAAGGAAAATGTCAGGACATCTGTCCATGAAACTGAATCTCAAGAGAAGGTGGGTCATGCAGCAAGACAACGACCCTTAACACACAAGCTTGTTCTACCAAAGAATGGTTTAAAGAAGAATAAAGTTCATGTTTTGGAATGGCCAAGTCAAAGTCCTGATCTTAATCCAATGGAAATGTTGTGGAAGGACCTGAAGCGAGCAGCTAATGTGAGGAAACCCACCAAACATCCCAGAGCTGAAGCTGTTTCTGTATGGAGGGAATGGGCTAAAATTCCTCCAAGCCGGTGTGCAGGACTGATCAACAGTTACAGGAAACGTTTGTTAGTTGCAGTTATTGCTGCACAGGGGGTCACACCAGATACTGAAAGCAAAGGTTCACATACTTTTGCCACTCACTAATGTGTAATATTGGATTATTTTCCTCAATAAATAAATGACCAAGTATAATATTTGTGTCTCATTTGTTTAACTATGTTCTCTTTATCTACTTTTAGGACATCTGATGATGCTTTAGGTCATATTTATGCAGAAATACAGAAAATTCTAAAGGGTTCACAAACTTGTAATTTGGTGTCAAGCCACTTTGTTTATTACCTGAAATGCCACTATAACTCAAAAATAAATGTTGATTTGAATGCACCTTGTCCAATAAAACATTGATTACCGCATCAGAATAGCTTTTTTACTTTGCTTTTTCTGAGACATTTTGGAAGAATTTTGCTGTTTCTCAATCCAAAGCCTTTATTATACGGTGGACATTTGTTATTCATGGGCATGGATTATGGTAACTGCATGCTAATTATAAAGGCACATTCACGCATGACCCATTTACGAACGATGTGCGCTCTACTAATGAGTCTCGTGTTTATGTGACATTCCATGAATTTGGCGGAGAGTTTTCAGAAATGTTCATTTATGTGTAATTTAGTTGCAGTTTGCTTGTCTTTTTTAATGAAGGTTTCATGAACGAGGCCCACAGACTTTACTTGTGGGTCACCCAGATATATTAATGGTCAGTAAAATACATTTTTCTTTTTTGTCTTGTGCTACCTCTCCAATAGAACGACACCATACATGACTGATTAACTAGTGCAAAATCTCCCCTCAAGCCAGTTGATTTAAATTGTAATTGCAATCAAAAGCGAGACAAAAGGCAGAGACTTAACTAGATTCAAGCAGTCAGAGTCTACTCTTTTGCTCTGCCTTCGCTAATCTCTGAATGACAAGACGAGCTCAGCTCACACAGCGGCTGGCCAATGAAAATTAATAATGGGCAGAAATATACCAAAACCTCTGTCTGGTATCCCTGTCTCCAGTGCAACCTTCAAGAGAGATTTTTCAACCATGAACAGGATAAGAGACTTGTATTTCTTACAGCACTAAATGTAATTTCTATGTAGTTAATTTAAAAGCAAATTTCTTTTTGACCTGAGAAACGAACTGAAAGAAGTGCTGCTGGTTGCATGTCTGTGAATACTGATAAAAGGACCAGCACCAGAGGTGTTCCCAAAAGCCTAGGCATCAGGGCTATTCTTTGAAAAACCTAGAAGGTTTAAATTCTCTGACAAAGTGCCATCTTTGAACATACAAAACAAAAAAAAAGATTTTTATCCATTAAAATAACACACAGTGAATCAGAAACACAGTGTAGGCAGCTCGAGAATTAGCAATTTTGGGTTCAAGTACAGGAACAAAATGGCCAGCAAGGATGGCATTGCTTGGTGTACTTAGCCCTGTTGCACGTTCTGAACAGGAAGCACCGTATAAGAGATCTAATCTGTGCTTTTCACACCACTACATGTGCAACAGACATAAGGGAAGGGGACAAGAACAAAGCTGTACCACATCTGCTGAGTAGGATGAGAGTCTGCGTTACAGGACTACAGTTTCTATGTGAACACAAGGCCATTCACTTCTGCCCCTGCCACATAGGTCAGTATTGTGTTCTAAAATGAGCCACTTTAGTATGTAAGATTGTGAGCGTGAGTGACAGACGTGACAGAGCAAGTCCTTGTTATGGTACTCACGTCAAAGCCTGTGTTCGGGTCCCAGCCCACATGGCCAATGTGCCTGTTAAAGAGATGCACCAGAGCTCATGTCAGTAAACACAGACAGAATTAGACATAAATGCCATGAGGTAGCAATAAGGGGGTTAAAAAAACCTTTTTAAACCAATCCACCTCATCTCAACCCCCAAACCAGACAAACACAAAAATACAACTTCTTGACAGCTAAAGAAGAAAATCATCAGCTATATGCATCCATTTACCCAAACTGATTACAAATCAATTATCAGCAGAAGGTAATTGTCAAAAACATTCAGTCAATTCCCCAACATAAAGCTTTAAGCAGACATCTTAAAGTGGTCCAGAGGTTCAAGCAGAAAGAGACTTACTGAAAGTTGCTAGGTGTTCCAATGTCAGCTTTTGTGAGTTTCTTCCTCTTGCCTTTCACCTTCTTCTCCTTCTTGTTAAGGCTACTGTGCACCATGTTGTTCATATGGGAATTGTTGTGGAAGCGCACATTGTTTATCTCTGGGTTCTTGATGTCCACTGTCGCCATCGGCAACGTGGGCCCTGGACACAGCACATAAAAAATGGCCTTTAGCTAGAATATTTAAATCACATATCAGTTATCCATACTGCTGAGCGCAGAGAGAGAGGGAGAGAGAGTCCTGCCCGCTGGCTGATCTCACGGCGTTTGTGTTGCCAACAACTTTCCATGCACAGACACTGAGGGGGTGTTCCAAAGCATCCACAGCCAGCAGTGTATGTCACACACGCATGCCGACATAGCTGAAATACACGCATTGTGTTCCAGTTTAAACAATACTGGACACAGAGCCTTTTTTATAATAAAAATGAAAACGATTAGCACTTTTGACAAGTATGCAGTCTGTGTCATAACAAATGAACTTAAGGGGTCAGTAAGAAATGTTTTTACGGCATTTGGCAGAGGTCCATTTCTAGTGAGACATTCCTGAGCTGAGCAGGTGAGGGCTAAGGGTCTTGCTCAAGGCCCAAGTCCAGAGGCTTAATCACGGAGCAACCACTGTTAATTTAGATGAGATATATTAATATCTGTGGTACTCAGGTGGCAGACTGAAAGCCACATGTGGCTAATCAAATTCAAGAAGGAGCTCATTTTTATTAAATTAAAAACTAATATAATTGGTGAGTGCATGCAATAGCTTTGCTAGCAGCTCAGTAATGGCCAAAGCAAAGCATCAAATGTTATAAAAGCTGAAGCTTTCAAAAGGCAAACAGGAAGAATAATAGCAAAATAAATACTCCTAGTTCATGAAGGTAAATTTTTCTCCATTACGTGACAATAACAGGTCAAGATTTACATTTACAGCATTTAGCAGACCCTTATCCAGAGCGACTAACAAGTGGTACAGTCTTATAATCCTAGCAATTGTGGGTTAAGGGTCTTGCTCAAGGACCCAACAGTGGCAGCTTGGCAGAGGTGGGATTTGAACCTTGGACCTTGTGGTCCAGAGTCCAGTACCTTAACCGCTAGGCTACCACAGTCCCACATAAGATAAAGGGATCAGATTTATTTGGGAACCATCTTTGCTGATGACTTGACTGTTAGTAAAACAACTCAAACAATAACACTAACCCAAATCTAATGCCTGCAAAAGCTGCTCGATAAAGTCTGTCTTTAAGCATGTTGAGGAAATCAATCACTCCATGTCACATCATACACAGGATGAAACCATGTGTTAGGGGAAATCTTCCCCAATAACTGATATCTCACTCATTCATACACTTTCTTATCCGCTTGATCTTGGACAGAGTCGCGGGAAAGCCAATGCCTAGCCAGTGGCACAGGGCACAAGGCTTACAGGGTGCCAATCCATCGACTGAGATCTCAGTGTTGTTCTTTTTTTTGGGTGGCTGCTTGTGATATTTCTAATCAAATGCTTTATAATTGAGTACCAGTGGCAAGTGGTAAACTTTAATTATCAGATCAATAACGAGAGTTATTTCTAGTCTACTATCAGAACTAATCTTAGGACAGAAAACAAGTCCTTAGTCTTTTCTTTATTAACAAAAATGCGTTTGTTTTAATGACCTCAAGTTTGCCTCAAGATACTTAAGTCTCAAATTGTCAATTAGCATTGCCTCAAACTGATACAAATATGGCCAAGTTACAACATACAAAAAAAGAAAAAATCCACATTGAGGGGAAACTACACCGAAAGCACAATTTCAGTGTGTTGTTTGATGAACCCTAGGCAAGAGCACAGGCCTTGCTCCACTACTGAAGGGGCCAATTTACAAATGTTCTAATTTTTTAATTTAAACTGTTAGCTATAGAGCTTTTTATATCAAGTGCACGCGTCATTTGCAACATGGTGACCACAGGTGCTCGTTTATTAACAACACACTAAGGAAGCAGTGTAGCTCACTCTGAATTAACGAACACCACGAATGTATAAACCACTAGAAGTCAACAGATTTGTTTAAAACTATGCTACTCCATATAAATAGTACATGCTACTACAGAAAGGCAATCATTATGCAAAAACAAAGTTAAAAATGTACTTCCCATGAAAAATCCCAACCACAAAAAAAGTGGATTTACAGAAGATAAAATAAATATCTACAATCACTTAACTTTAAATCCTTTAAACATACCAACACAACCACAGTTATGATCTCCTAAACTTAAAGTCAACTGGTTTCAGGACAAAGTGTAATTAGCTGATATCTTGTGATTTGTGAATGTGAAGAATGTGGAAGTGCCTGTTAGTTCATCTTCGGGTTGAAGTTTCATTCTGAGAACAAATACGATGTTTACAAACGTTCCACCACACTAACCTAGAAACAGCCTGGAACATGATATGAGGGCAGATACACATAGTAGCTTTTCTGGCAGTATACCAGCTCCACGCAAGCTGTTCTGTAATCAGTGTTAGTCCACAAATAAGTGATGCGTTGCTAATTAATAATTTTATGCCTACAAACATATAACACGTTCAAATAATGTAATAACCCTAGTAAATAACTAATAGGGAAGCACCAATTATTCGGCTAAACATCAAAAGTGCTCCATTTTCAGCCGAATACTTCCGAAAAGAAAATAATTTATACTGAACAATGACATTTTGATGACACACTCAAATCGCAACCAGTGTCGTTCTACAGTGCGAGCGTTTTGTTCATTAACAAAATGACTTAATGCTAACTTGCGCCTTTTTTTAAAGAAATGAGTGCGCCATCACTGTTACCTTTCTCGCTTTCTCCATCACCCCCAGCTCAGTAGTAAAAAACTTGGGTGTCTTAATGGATTCCAACCTCTCCTTTGATGCACACATTAGTGACATCACTAGAGATGTGTTTTTTCAACTGCGTAATATCACAAAAATAAGAAATATACTTTCTGTTAATGATGCTGAAAAACTGATCCATGCGTTTATAACTTCAAGGTTAGATTACTGTAATGCCATTTTTGCCGGTTGCTCTGGTAGATCCTTTAACAAGCTCCAGTTGATACAAAATGCAACAGCACAAGTGCTTACTAGAACCAGGAAGTTTGACCATATTAGTCCTGTTCTATCATCTTTGCACTGTCTGCCAATTAAATTCCGTACTGATTATAAAATCTTATTACTAACCTATAAAAGTGCTACACTGCCTGGCTCCACAGTATTTAAGTGAACTAATTCAGCACTATAACCCATCACGCTTACTGCGTTCACAAGGTGCAGGATTACTTGTAGTCCCTAGGATTAAAAAAAGTCACTTCAGGGGGAACAGTGTTCTCATACATGGCTTCTCACCTTTGGAATAGCCTCTCTGCCACTGTTCGTGATTCAAACTCACTCTTGATCTTCAATTCCAGATTAAGTTTATCATGCTTTTGACACATTTTTGTGTTTCTCCATTTCCAAGAGTGTCCAGGGTTTTGTGTCCTGAGGATGTAGCCCATGACTTCACTGCTGCAAGGACAACGCTGCCGCTCCTCACTGCCTCCATCAACCTGGGCATGAAGCCCTTAGATCCCATGCTGCAGTTGACAACAATGATTTTCCTACTCATCTGCCGACCGTACTGTCCTCATACCCTTACTCAGTACCCATCAGAGGGTAATAACTTCTAGGACACAAAAACCTACAGTGATGTCTTTTTGGACTACCTGTCCCAACTGACTCAATGCTATAGATTTTGTTGTCTATTATGTTTTAGTTCATTTCATCTTACCATATATATTACTCTATTCTAATTTCACATAGGGTATTTTCTTTACATAAATTCTTTAATTCTTGTATTTAACATCCAGGCTGCCCAAGGAGGATGGGTCCCCATTTGAGTCTTGGTCCTCCCAAGGTTTCTTCCCTGTAAGGTTTGGGGAGTTTTTCCTTTCCACTGTCGTCTCAGGCTTGCTCAAATAGGGCTATATAGAGTCAATATATATGTAAAGCTGCTTTGAGACAATGCTGTGTTGTAAAAAGCGCTATATAAATAAATCTGACTTGACTTGTAACCGAGTCTGTCTCAATACCTAATGGGTGCCCTTGCTGCCTACTTCCTATGTAGGGCGCTCTATGAGAGCTTTCTAACCAACAACGAAACCCTAAAACTGGTTAATGAGACAGTGTACCTGGTTACTGATTGCATCACACCCTCTGTATGAACGCAAGTAAAGTGTTATGGGTCTGTATTCTAGTCTTTACTGTTTTAGTCTTTCATTAAGGTTTCTTTAGAGGAACATTGTAACATGCAAAGTATTGCCGAGTGATAAGAGGAACGCCATACAGAATAGCCATTCTGTATGAGATTTGAGCACATTTAGCTGTTAACTGGACAAATATCAATTGATTAAAACTAGCAAGAGTGAAAGTATTGATATGTTAAAAAAAAAAAAAAAAAAAAAAAAAAAAAAAAAAAGGGACATTTACATAGTTACATATATAAATCAATCCACATATTCATCCAAAATTTTGGTTCAACTTTCCTCACCCTGCCTTGACAAAGAGGGACATTCAGTTTGTCTTGTCCTATGTTTATTCATGCCTAATCTGGAGGAATAAAGTAAAGAGAAATTAAACTAACAAAAGTTAATCAGTTTGTGTTCGCTTAAACTGTGAAACCTGCAAAACATGTGTTCAGTATTCGGTCTTCAGCTAGGGCTGCAACAACGAATCGATAATAATCGACTATTAAAAGTGTCGATAACGAATTTCATTATAGATTCTTTGTGTCACATGATTTGTGTCCCTCGCCTTATCATACCCGCTTACATTACTTGTGGCGCTTCGTCAACGCTGGAAAAAAAATATGAGCGAGTTGAACGGAGCGAGGCGGAGCCGGCGCGGAGGCGGAATCTTCAAAACAAGTTAGCGTTAAGAATGAATTAAATTCTACAAATGAAACATGACCGACGCAGAGAAGAAGGTTCGGCTTAAGTCCTCAAAAGTGTCGGAGCACTTCACGCTTCACACAACAAAAAATGTGTAACATGCAAGCTTTGCAGAAGTGATCTGACCTAACACGGGAGCACCCCGGTGCTGATACAGCCCTCGAAACGGAAACAGGTTGCAGTCACCGATGAGGATGAAGGGAGCTCAACAACAGCGTAAGTCACCACAATATCCCGAGTTTGTTCCGTTTTGAAGTGAGGAAACGTAACGGCGCACTCACACTATGTGAATGGGCAGAGCACGGCTGATGCTGTATTTGCTTGTTAGCTGGATAATGACAGTTATGGAGTTAACAGAGACAGATATCCTATATACTGGCCAGGCTAGCCAAGTCCTATTTATGCATTCCTACTTCAACACTGTCGGAGCATCTATTTTCTGCGGCAGGAAATATAGTCTGTAAAAAGAGAACCAGCTTTCGCCAGGAGCATGCTGACATGCTAACATTTTTGGCTTGCAATGCAAAGTTTCTAAAGAAAGAGCGTGATAGAGTTTGTATGTAATGTTTGCATCAGAGATGCACTTATTTTTCTTTATTGTTTAATTTGTTATTTTAATTTACTAATAAACATAATTTATTATTATTCATTTATTGTAAGTACTTATTTGCTCTGTTATATTTCTGAATAAAGACATGGAATATTTTTTTTTTTTAAACCCGATTCATCGATTATTAAAATAATCGTTAGTTGCAGCCCTACCTTCAGCCAAATGTTTAATTTTGTTCTAATAAAAATTCTATCATTTAATTCTTTTTTTTTTTTTTTTTTTGTGCTTTAGTCATTCATTTTCCTTTCAACTTAACTATTTTTTGCACACTTTGTATTTCAAACTAACATTACTTGGTAGTGTTATATAAACCAACTGCCTTTGTAGCATACTGTGTTAAGGAAGGGTACTTTTTGGCAGAAAGTACTGTCAGTATTAAAGAATATTAAGTATGAAATTCAGGGCTTCTTTGATTTATCTAAAAAAGTTCTATTTGCTTAAATATAACACTCAGGCTGCCCAAAGAGGCTTTTAGAGTCTTTGGTCCTTCCAAGATTTCTTCCTTATAACATTTAAGGAGTTTTTACTTTCCACTGTCACCCTAGGCTTGCTTAATTGGGGCTGTGGGCCTAGATATTTGTAAAGCTGCAT
Source organism: Ancistrus triradiatus (assembly GCA_025084515.1). Taxonomy (NCBI): domain Eukaryota; kingdom Metazoa; phylum Chordata; class Actinopteri; order Siluriformes; family Loricariidae; genus Ancistrus; species Ancistrus triradiatus. The sequence continues at coordinate 70,415 of JAJAGP010003167.1, forward strand.
TTGGAAAATGGTTCACTGTAAAAAGCACTACAGAAATACATTTTACTTGACTGAAATTTAAAGCAAGCAATTTACTGAAAAACTGAGCAATAATATGATAACCATCAAAAACAAAACTGGAGTAAATTTAGCATACTGAGACAGCCATAACTTGGAGATTACATTAATAGTTTAACATTTGGCATACAATTTAGTAAGGCAGTACGTAACTACAATTCTATTTATTTCCTGTGATTGGCCTTGTTGTATGAATTCAACCTAAGCTAACAAATGTACACTATAAACAAAAGGTATTCAGACACTAAAGAAAAAAACAAAAATCAATCAAAAACATGGGTATTAGTAAGAATTGAGTCACCCTATTTTGATGCCAATTCCCGTGCCAAAAATTATGAATTTGCTGGGTTTCGTTTGGCTTTACTACATGTAAATCCTATTCCAATCAGCCAGTTTCTTACAGCTCTGTCACAAACACTGAAATCACCTTAGTTGGTCTACCTAGATCTTTCCTTTCATAACCCTGCCATGTTGTTCATACTTGGACCAAACTGAGAACATCCATCTTTTGCCACTCTCCAGGTTGGATTTCCTTCTTGAAGAAATTTCATACATCAGAGAATTCCCTTGTTGGGGCCATGTTTTCTTTTAATTAGCCAAAAGCAGGTATGCAAGCACTCATTTTCAAATGTAAACCAATTGGCATTTTTACACCTCTGTCGGTACTAGTTTAAGAAATGCAAATTCCAAGGTAAATTTTTCCTCAACATGGAGTGATTCCATACTACTTGCTCTACTTGACGTGGAAAAAATATGCCATTATTTAAAATAATTTAATTTGTTTGAGGTATGCTTCACGAAGCCATAAAGTTGAGCTATTAAGCAAAAATTATTTGGTGTCAAATCTTGAATGTATTTATTTGCTACAAAGTGAAAAATAAAATTGTAGTAATTCCATCATTTTCGTCAGGGGTAGTACAACAGCCTTCACCCTTTGGAACAGTCTTTTTTTTTTTTTTCTTTCTTTCTTTTTTCTTCCCCTTCACCAATCTGGAACATGACTGTGTTCCAATTAATCTCAAAGGTGTCAGTTAAGGTCAGAGCTCTATGCAAGCCAGCCAGGTTCTCCATGGCATGCCATTTCTTTACAGATTTGATTTAGGGGCAGAATTGAACTGACTTGAAGAAACCTATAAAAGTGTCACCTTGAGAGTCACGGAGATGTTCAATAAAACCTAATGCAATCTGCTGCAACTGTTTCTCTATGGAGATTTTTTAATTCTATGCCTGTATGCCTTATCATGCGCTAGCAGTGTGGCGCTAAAATAACAGATCACTAATAATATGGGGTGTCTACACACTTTAGGTAATAAGTGTTGCATGTATTGCCCGGATTACTTACTCAAAACGTTTTCACACAAACGTACACAAATGATACTCATACAGTCCAATAAAACCATTAGCATGAGACAGCATGTGTCACTAGCATCAATAGCCACTTTCGGATTGTATTACATTATCCACGGGATGTCTGTAATTGAATTTTAGAACGCAAATTACGAGGGTAAATATGATTTGCCTTTTTGGACTGTTGTCACTTTCACTGGCATATCCAGATTGGCTGCTATAGTAACGATGCCAGGGTGGAGTACCGTGACATACAGAAACCCTATCAGCTGTATCAACTCACATACTCCACAATTATTTTATTACATACCTATTATATACAATTATTATTTATGTGGGAATAGTTTCCAGACGCAGTTATGAACTATCAATATTTCCGACTTGAAATGTTTTACTCATTTATTTTGCACTGCCACTGCTGCCCAGACCTTTGCAACTGCTGTTCACACACCGAGCAGCACATTTCATTTATATTTCAGTATTTAATTTCAAACAAATACATCTTCCAACAAGGTCAGAGGGAAAAGTGACATCTTCACTGCTCCAAGCTGAAGTACTTTAATTATGCTGAAGTTCAACCGTGTTAGTGTTACTGTCACTGTTGTGTTGAGTGCTGAATGCTGTAAAAGCCACATCAACTGAGATCTGAGCAGTCAGCCTGAGTCACTGGTCTTTAAGTCCAATCTTGACGGAATTCTGATGACGGACTGGAAACCACATACACATGTGGTTTGAACTTGATTTTGGAAAATTGAGACTGCATATTGCACATCAGTAGTCTAGGTCAAACCATATTTGAGTTAAAACCCGATTTGAGCTGCCGGTCTGAATGTAGCCAAAAATTTGACATGGCATTTATGGGGTTCAACAGCCTATAGTGTGTGTAATGTGGGATATAATTGACTCAGCACTATCAACTAAAATATTTAGAGAATGTTAACAAAAACGGCTGAAAAGATGTTAAACGAGTTTAGAATTGGAGTTTCATTTCTATGTTAGCCATAAAAATGCCAATAAGTTTCTCCAATTTCACACTTGATGAAATTACCTTGCATGTATATTTGGAACTACAACATAATAAGCAAACTGGAGTGGACTACATGTCAAAATTGACTGTCATTTAGGCTTCATGTAAGATGTTAGAAATCACTTTTTTTTTTTTTTTATAAATTTTTATAAATTTGTCAAAGCATAGGAATGCAACTGCAGAGGAATGGTTAGGAGAAATTAGTTATTCTAATACCCAGTGACAAGTTTGTGCATTCAAATATGCAAAGCAGTATTTTTGGTCCCGTTTGGTAGCGTGCATTTAAAACCATCCTTTTGCAAAGTGTACTGGTCGCAGTACTACACATGTTGTATGGAAACAAATTACTGTAATGATTATACTGCTGCTTTGTGGTATTGTAACTAGTACGAACAGCTTGTAACTAGCCTTATGTAGTCTGGTTTTCTGGATGATTGAACTCTCTGACACTGCAACAGAGTGGAAGATGGCGAGCCAGTAAATAGCTTTTTGGATTGAATTGTAATGTTCAATGTCAGATTTTCAGGGGTGGGGGGGGTTTCTGTCTCTAAAGTGTTCAAGTGAAAGTGAGTGTGAGCGACCTGTCATGAATGGCATGATGTCTGGGGTTGGTTCCTGGCGTATGCTGCCAATTAAGCCCTGGCTCCCGCATGACCCTGAACTGGATGAATAATTATAGCAATAATACTTCTTTTCCCACCCAAAGTTATTGTTGAGTTAGCTTTCAAGCTGGAACGTGGCAGTAATTTTTTTGTTTTGGTCTGAGACACGTTTTCCTGTGACGAACAGTGAAAGTTTGTTTTAAATCTTGAATCTCTTGTATATTGTTACATTCTTCCAACACACCCATTTAAACTGATGTTGATTGCTGTCACACCGTCTTGAACCCTCGGCCCTAACTTCGCTTAGCCTGGAATTATCAGGTCTGAAACACCATGAACACAACCACCACACTACAGATCATTAAGGAGAAGCCAAAAATCATAATCTCTGAAACATGTGATTGAACATGCAGTTTATATTGTGATGTTCAGTCAACAAGGCAATGTTTGAGGTTTTCTGGTAGGTCAGAAATCTTGGAGTAAATGCATCAAACCTTGTGTCACCCATCTTATATTCTTTTATATATAAAACGGTACATATACCCCTAACATGAACAGATCAGCTCATTTCACAGGTTACAAAGTGAGCACCCGGTCCTGTAGCATCCTTGAGAAAGCTGGGATATGAAAATGTGTCTTGGTTGTTAATTACCTCTATCTGGGGGAAAAAACCCCTCAAAATGAGTGAAATTTAACATCTGATTAAAGAAAATCCTTTAACAAAATTTAAAAAATCTTTTGCAAATTTTTAACTGTGAAGAAATATTTGCACCTTTAACCACCTTTAACCACTTCTTGCTCTAGCAGTAGATAAGGGTATTTAGAGGCATGTAGCTTTTTTAATAGCCATTGCCACGATTTATAAAGACCGGCACACATTCGTCTTATTCTTTTATATATCCTTTAAACCATCCCCATGCTGGTGAATGATTAGAGTACTTTGAATCAATGAACGTTTTAATTAGTTCCTATACTACCAATACTCTGGTGACCTTAAATAAAATACTGGGCTTATATAGGAACATTAAGTCATTTCTATGAAGGATTCGATTTTCCTCATTTTCCCCCCCATCCCCTCCATCCCCCCCATCTTTACCAAGACATTGAGTATTTTTACTATTAAGAGTAGCAACAAGCGGTTTAGTAATTGTTACGTTGGAGTTATTATAATTCGATGTATGGTGTCTCTAATGCACAGTATATAGAAAGATATGTAAAGAAAAAAAACGTCTGTTAATTAATTGGATTTCTAACACTACTAATAAACTACTCACGACAGTTAGGTAGAACATCATTCAATGTAAGTACCAGAACACATACCATTTGGTGGGTCACGTCTTTTCTCTGCAAACACAAAATTGACAGTGTTAAAATATTGGGGGACGTCAAATGTAAGAGAGTAAATTGCAACAAGAGGGAACTGAAAGTCAGACTGGGTTATTTATATATTGTGAGGTTAGTTCGTTAGGGATCAGCCTGAGAAACAGCCGTAGGCAGCTTAAGCTTAAGTGCTGAGGTGTTGAAGATATTGTGGTAGCATGAAATCCCAGCTCTGAGATATTTTTTTAATAGACGTAAAGGTGTGTGAAAAATGTTAGAATTTAATATTAAAGTAAAGCTTAAGCAAACTATTAGAGTAAAGACCGTGTCTAGAATGATACCAAAAATGACTGGCTACTTCCATCAGCCTTTAACTCAACTAAAGCAAAGACTTGACTTTGCCTGGCAGGCATGAAACATATGAATTAATAACAACAAAAGCAATAAACAAAGCATCCTGTTTTACCCCTGCTTATGCTGGTCAGGTTCATGGGGTGCCCAAACCAGAATTTACTAGGTTCAGGCAGAGGAACACCCTGGAAAGGCTACCAGTCCATTTCTATAATATTTCCATAATATTCTGTAAATGTACCACCCTACCTTCACACTGCACGTAACACTCATTTAACGCAAGAGGATACTTCAACTAAACATTGCTCAGACAGTGTGAACAGTTTTAGTGGTCTAAAGCACATCACCATTGCACTTTGAGGCTGTGGATTACCGTATTTTTCTGACCATAAGGCACACTTAAAATCCTTTAACTTTCTCAAAAATTGACAGTGGGTCTTAAAATGCGGTGCGCCTAATGTATGAATTAATTCTGGTTGTGCTTTCTGACCTAGAACCGATTGTAGATGGTACACGGCGCTCATAAATCTGTCAAAATGTTTTAGCACGGCCTTGGTAGGTTACGAAGCTCACGGCCACCGTAGTGCGCAGCATAGCGGAGTAATACGGTATGTGCTTCAGCATTAGGGTACGTGCATTCATTCATTCATTTCTGAAGCGGATTTCAAACACAACGCTATCAGTCACGCAGTACAACATGGACATAGAGCAGCTGTGAGAGAATTCAACATTAACGAATCAATGGTACGGAAGTGGAGGAAGCAAGAAGACGCCCTGCGCCAGGTAAAGACCAAACTGAGCTTCCAACGGAACTTGAGAGTTTTGTTTCATTTCATGCGCTTTATAACCCGGTGCACTTCATGTATGAAAATAGAACCGTTAGCAGCCGATTGTTGATATTGTGCCTTATAACCCGGTGCGCTTTATGGTCCGGAAAATATGGTAATCATGCTTCACTACCTGCCTTTTTGATCAACATCCACGGGTTTGGTGGATGTCAGATGAACAGTAGACTTAGATGGGCCTGTCACATTCATGAAACTTTAGCTGACTATTAGTAGTTATAAGTAATTGTGATTAAGGATTTCATTGTCTGTTCACTGAACACAACTAATGAAGTGCAAGCATAAAGTGGCTGAACAGTCATCTTGCTTACTAGCCATGTCTTTTTAGCAGCTAATACTGATTACTGCCAGAATAATGCACTGCATGTGCGCGCACCCAGAAACTCACAAATGCCTACAAATGTAAAAATATACAAAATATCACCTATATCACTCATAACAAATGAGAAGCTACTCACTGCATCAGTTAGGGTTAAATAGCTTGTTGTCAGCTGAAACAATCACCAACGCAGTAAGCACCCGATGGGAAGTTGTTTTTTTTTTACTATTAGCCTAGTTAAATCGAGGTGGTGTTAAATCCACATTACTTAGCACTGCCCTCTAAACATGTTACAGCACCAAGTTAGAAGTTTCAAACTTAGTTGCCTCAACCCAATACCCCCCAACTAACATTCTGCTTGTTGTGAGAATCTACCAACTGTGGAAAATTACTGTAGTTCTACATAATTGTGATAATTTCAATTAAATGTCAGTACCTTAAATAGCTGGAGGGGGGTAAGGTTCTTTTGTAGCTTCACCATGACAACTCCTTGAGCACAATGCAACATTCTTAGATAGGGCTTACTGTTTTATGTGGACGAACCTGACTGGCCTGCACAGAGTACTGCCCTCTGTCCCATCTAAGGACTTCGGGTATGATGGGATTTTATTCAAATTAGTTTGATTAGGTTCGGGTGATCACAAACTTTCGGCTTGTAAGAGATACAAAGTGTGATTCTAATATTTTTCACATCACCATTATTAGCCTCACAGAGGCGACGTGCTACTTCTAAGGAAGGAGGGAAAGGAAAATAGTTTAAAAGATGGGTAACAGTAAAACACTAGGCCCCATTTAAGATACACTCCACACACAGAAAACCTCAAACTTCAAAGCCCAGCATGCAAAACAGAGCAGGAAGTACTGGACACAAGCCAGAGGGGAGGGAGAGCGACAACGAGCAGGAGAGAGTGAGAGCAAAGTCACTGCTGTGTTTACAATATGACAGAAGGAACAAGGAAACTGCATAGCACTTCACAATCAACTGAGAAGTAACAATGTCTTTAAAAAAAACAAAAAACAAAACAAATAGAAAAGTAAGGGATTAACCTCTAGACCACCAAAATCACAACCAATTGAACAAAAAAATTATAACAGTAAATCAATTAAATGTTAGGAAATGTTCACAGTACGACAGCTGCACAATCCATCATTTCAATGATCTGCTTTATTGGTGTAATTTCCTGGAGTATTATCTACATTGGCTGGCAAACTATGCTTTAAACAAAGTATGATATAATCGAGAGCACATAAGCTAATGTAATCCATGTACTCAATGTAATCTAACACCACGTATGCAAGCTGCTTATATTTGCCCTATGTACTCGTATCTATACGAACCACCTGCAGTCAGCATAAACACCATTACAATATAACATGCCAGTGGCAGTGCAAGGTTCAGCAGCAGGGATAATTAAGCATATGTAAGTGGACAGACCTTCAGTAGTATAGAATATCAGCAGTGTGAAGCCAAACTAAGAAAGTAAAGTGGTTTTGTGTGAAAGAATGACAGAGAAACATATTCACCAGTTTTCTTCTGTCGTCTGCTGAGAAGATCATTAAGGGATGAACGGAATCGTTTTGCCTCCTCTTCACTGGCAAAATTCAGGCCGATTTGGCAAGTCTAATGAGAAACACAGTCATCCATTTAGAGGTGTCATCGGACCAGGTGGACAACATAAGGTTCAAGAAGAAAGCAATATTAAATTCATATGAAACATATAATTCATATCAACAGAGGCACGGGAGGTGCCATTTGAAAGAATAGTGATTAAGAATGCTGAAATTAGCCGAAAACATTTACATTTACAGCATTTAGCAGACGCCCTTATCCAGAGCGACTTACAATTGGTAAATTCTTACAATCCTAGCAATTGTGGGTGAAGGGCCTTGCTCAAGGACCCAACAGTGGCAGCTTGGCAGAGGTGGGATTTGAACCCTAGACCTTTTGGTCCATAGTCCAGTACCTTAACCGCTAGACTACCACAGTCCCACATGTTACACAGATGATGTAAAAGACCACTAAACAACAAAAGGTATATACCATCTGATCAACGTCCATTTACTTTAACAGGCAAGGTCTTAAATTATAATAGGAAATAGAAATCTGTCTAACTCTGGACATTCTGTCCATAAACAACTTGTCACCTCAACAGCCAATCAATGCTACAAAGGTAGAGTTTAAGAGCAGTCTATCATTTCCCTCGAAAGCTCACTACTTTACCGGTCGTGTGCTCGCTTGCTCATTAGTTCACGTTTGGAGTAGCGTCTGTTCTAACTCGGTTGTTGTGTTTAGAGATATTTCTTGCGCAAGTTACATTTACAGCATTTAGCAGACGCCCTTATCCAGAGCGACTTACAATTGATACTATCTTACAATCCAAGAACTTGTGGGTTAAGGGCCTTGCTCAAGGAGCCAACAGTGGCAGCTTGGCAGAGGTGGAATTTGAACCCTGGACCTTTCGCTCCAGAGTCCAGTACCTTAACCACTAGGCTACCACAGTACTCGTGCTAGGCTACCCAAGTTACTCGTGTTTGTGTGTACACTACTTATTTGTAACAAGCTGAAACTGGTGTTCTTAAGTGTACGTACCTGTCCTATTGTAAGTAGTACTCCTTTGTTTGTTCCCCCACTACCTGCATATTCACTCTAACCTATAACTCTATAAACCGGTTCACATTCGCACATTGAGTCTCTGTTTCATTTGACTGATCTTCCATATTGTTCGTAATGCTGTATATCAATGCATTTTTGGCTTCCTTAGGTCAACATCCTTTTTCACACAATGTAACATTAAACAATGTTAAACAGGGCATATCTGTATTTAAATTGGGCTTCTGATATAACTGAGGATATGGGGAAGGCACTCATGTCCTCTCATTGTCCAACTATATGTCCTCACAATTTGTGAAACCACAGAAAATGCTTTTGTTAATACTTCATCTTTAATATTTTTGATTATTTCATGCTCAGCTTGGTTTTGAGGCTCTTCACAGGCGCTAGCACAGTTTATAAACAAGACATACAAGTGTTTATGAAAAGGATTTGGCCAGCCATAATACATTATGGTTAGACCCCGAGTCACACAGGGTTGAGAGTAGCCTTTAGTGAGTCAGGAAAGCTGAAGAATAAATGTACACAAATACATCACACGCTGCCTCCTAAACTCCCAGTGGCTAGCACCATAGCCTCACTGTGAGAAGGTCCTGGGCTCAGTCCCAGTTGGGGAGACCTGGGGTCCTTTGTGTGTAGAGTCTGTATGTCCTCCCCATGTCTGTGTGGGTTTACTCCAGGTACTCCTGTTTCCTCCCAAAGCCCTAACTGAGTGGTAGGTTAATTGATGTCTCGAAAGTGGCACTAGTGTGCGCCCTACGATGGATTGGTGCCCTATCAAGGGTTGTTCCTTGATCAAGCAGATAAGAAACTGAATGAATGATGCCTCCTAAACAATCTAACATGTATCACAATATGCAAATAAATAATGTATTAATTCACTATCATTATCAATTATTACATTGATGACCAAGGAGGAACAAATCAAAATGATTCTGCTCACAGGAAAAAAACGAAGCCTCTTCTGAATTTAACTGAGTGCATGTCGACTTGTTGCAAAGTTTAAAGGAACATGCTTATATATGTCGGCAACAACCCAGCTACAGTGAGCAACAACCTGTACGTGGATGCTAACCACTGTGTATCTGTGTTTCCAACTATGGTCAAGTTATCTGTACGTAAAGATCACACACACGCTACACTTTGGTATGTTACCGAATCAATTCCGTGGTGATTTATTTTAGTTTTTCCCCTTATTCAAATTACCCAGTGCACTACTACTACATAGACTTGCCTATACAAAACACAATATATTGAATATAACTTTTTAATGATGCTTAATATATCCCCAGAGTCCAAGCTGGACTTGCTTGCAAATAATTTATACAAAGCCTGCACCATTCAATTCAGCCTGCTGCATTCTTTTAATACAAAGACGTGTAAATATCATGGACTATAACTTCTTAATGATGCATAATAGATCTCCCACCCCATTTAGCATCATTTAACAAATATAGCCCACAATATGTATGCATGTCTATGTAATAACCAAGAGCAGGTGGCTGACTGGAAAGAGAAACAAATTCCACTACAGAATAGGTCTAAATACAAGTGTAGTAGAACAATTCCAAATTTGATTGAGGGATATAATATGTAGCAGTAAATTATTTTGGTAGCATATTATTTCGTGGCACACAATGTGTATGGATTTTAATATACTACCGTATAGCATAACTGCAGGCAGATAACTATAGCCTTTTCCAACCTGGGTCAGTAAAACAGGACTTGCAATGAAACTGTTCTCGCCAAACTGCAGATGGAAAATCTCTCCGATATGCGGTTGCTTGGCTGTTTGGCGCTAGCTAACACCAACAGCTGGCGTTCGATGTAATTTTGTAGAAAGCTATTGGTGTTGCTTGCAGCAATTGCATTAATGCTGTTAGTTCGTTAGATGAATATCTGTACGACAGTACGTGTCACAGGGATGTACAGACAGGGTAAAAAAGGTGCTGTGGAGTTTCCTCTAAGATTTTTTTCCAGCAGCGGTGGCAGCCCCCCAATTTTATACATTTTTTTAAAAAGACCTCAAGTGCACTCTTACAGGGAAATTCTCCCAGAGGTGTTTTTCTTCCATTTTTACACTCTTTTCACATAAATAAAGTATTCAGCATCACTTTATCATGCTTGCTATCAGTTTACTACCTCTTCACAAACTGAAAGATACAAGCTGTACAGGGCAAGGGTCGTAACATTATTGTTCATTTTCCGAAATGACTGTCTACATAAAGTCACGTGATCTATAGTGGCTTTCTGAGTTCTCAGTTATGGCTTTAATTTAACGTAGTAGTGCCAAAACACAGCACAATAAAGAATTCAACAGTGCTTGGAGTCATGAAGTGCCTGCGTGCATTGACGCACAGTGTTGGAGTGTGACGAACTCTACGTTACACTGCAAATGTCCCCCCCCCCGCCCAACTTAAATCTACCTTTCTCTCTTCTTTCTTCTCCCTGTCATCTCCCTCTCCCTTGTGTGTCATCTGGGTGTGGGGCAAAATATCGATATGGCAATATATCCTATCGTTTTCCTTTGTGATACGTTATTGATACACTGGCGCCAAACATCGATATTTTTATTTAAACACGCAGGCTCTCTAAACATAGTTTCTCCAATTTTACTTACAGGATGCGATAATTTATAACGCCAGTGCAATCATTTATAATGGTGAATAAAAAGAAGCTCACAGGGGAGAAATGTAATGCTCCTATGTGCAATTGCTGCACAGATGAGTACACTCACTTCCGAGCATGCTGATTAACTGCCATTCCAGAAGAACATGTATATTTGAGGATGAATTGAAACATGTCCAGGTTACAGAAAACAAGTTGTTAAACACCGTGTCCCCAGGTTTGCAGAAATCAAGCTATGCTTGTTGTGTAATTTCTATGTTTAATTTTTTTTTTCCTGCAAATTTAATTTACATGATTTGAAAAGATTTTAGTCAGGCACAGTTTTCTACATTTAGACATTTTAACCCCAGAACTGTTCTGCTTTCTGGTTGTTGGCTATTTTACATTGGAATGATTACCGCAGTTGCAGTCAGTGTGTGTGTCAATGTTGTACATCATTTCAAGTTGGCTGTCAAATTCTGTGAATCTGACATTAATTAATACATTCTGCTATTTGCCAATTTAGGAGTTCAGTAGTGCTTGAAAGTTTGTGAACTCTTCAGAATTTTCCATATTTCTGCATAAATATGACCTAAAACATCATCAGATTTTCACACAAGTCCTAAAAGTAAATAAAGAGAACCCAGTTAACCCCATTGATGCATGACCCACCTTCTCTTGAGATTCAGTTCATGGACAGATGTCCTGACATTTT
>JAJAGP010003168.1:0-82199 GCA_025084515.1 Ancistrus triradiatus
TATATATATATATATATATATATATATACAGGTTCATCATGTTTGAAATGTTTAAATTCTGTTTGAATTCTGTATTTGTATGATTTTTGCAGTTGATTCATGTAGTACAACAAACTATATACCCTCAGTGTCGTGGATGTGAGAAACAAAAACAAACAACAAAACTTACACACAGTAAACTACCCCTTGATAGCTATAGTTTCTACCTCATGGACTGGCCTCAGTAACATGGACTCAGTGTAGTAGAAGTTTGTCAAGCATACCTTAGAGTAACTCGTTTTTCTTTTTTGATAATATGAATATAATGAGTATATGATCTTGGTAATCACTGCTATACAGCAGATCAGAAGCACCAAGGCTGTAGCACAGACAATGATTAACGTCTCACACTGGGAAGATTTCATTGCTGAGGAAGAGGAGAACATGTTGGAAGTGGTGGGTACTGTGGTTAACTTTGTAATTGTTTTGAAGGTGGGTTGAATTCTGATAAAATGGTAGGTTGATGAGTTGTTGGTGGTGGGTGTACGGTGATCTGTGTTGTTGTAGTAGAAGTGGTTACTGGAGTTGTTGTAATGGTATTTGTTACCAGGGCTGTTGTAGGTGGTGGCAGAGTTGTTGGTATTGTTGTCAGTGCTGCAGAAGTTGAACGTATATTTGTTGTGGTTATCGCTGAAGTGCTTGTTATCAGGGCTGTTGTGGCTGGAGCCAGAGTTGTTAGCACTGTGGTTGCCAAAGCTGTAGTAATTGTAGGTGTATTTGTAGTGAATTGTTGTGAGGTGGTAGCTGGCAGAGTTGTACGACATATCAGTTGATCTGCATTTAAGGAGATGATAGACTGGCCTTTCAAATCCTCTGGGTGCTCACAAGTCACTGCAGATGAAGGACGCATCTTTGCCTCATTCTGCTTCATCCACTCATACAGTGACAGCAGATTACAGTCACAATGCCACGGGTTGTTGTTTAAATACACTTTATTTAGTTTTGGTAGTGAGTCAAACAGATCTTCTGGAAGCTTTCTCAGCTTATTGTTATTCAGTTTGAGTGTTGAAAGTGCCTGTAGTTGTACAAAGTCCTCTGCCTTCAGAGATTCAATGACATTATTCTGAAGATTGAGCTCTAAAAGTTTCTCTAGTCCCTCAAAATAATCTCCAGAGAGAGCTGATAACTGATTAGAAGACAGGTCTAATTTCTTCAGTTTCTTGAGTGGACGGAAAATTCCAGGAGGTAAATATGTGAGATTGTTGTGACTTAGAAGTAATTCATTTATAATCAGGCTTCCTCCAAAAAGATCAGAGGGGAGAGCAGTGAGCTGGTTGTGATTCAGTGTGACTGTTTTGAGTGCAGAGAAACCCACAAATAACCCTGGTGACAATTCAGTCAAAAGATTGTTGTCCAAAAACAGTTTGGTCAATTTATTTTTATGTGGGAACAAATCTGGTTGCAGGTGTGTAATTCTGTTGTTTTGTATGTTTATTTCCTTCAGATTAGGAAGATTGTGAAAAATTCCATCTGGCATTGATGTCAACTGATTCCCATAAAGCCGAAACAGTTGGAGTTTCCTGAGTTTGGAAAAAAGGGATGATGAGACAGAAGTAAGATGGTTCTTTGCTAGATGAAGCTCCAGGAGATTCTCTAATTGATCAAATGTTCCCTCTTCAATTGATGAAATCTGATTAACCTGTAGACGAAGTATTTCAAGATTCTTGGCATCATCAAACAATCCCTTTTCTAGCCTCTGAATCTTGTTTGATGTCAGGATCAGTATTTGAAGGCTGGATAGATCCTTAAACACTCCAACACGAAGAGCTGCCACATTAGTTCCTGTAATGTCAATGGCATTCAAATTGGCTAAACCTTCAAATGCACCTTCTTCTATAGAAAATGTTGATGTACCAAGAAACTCCACTCTCTCCAGTTGAGGACTTTTGGAAAATGCTCCTTTGGGTATGACACCGATCTGACTTCCAACAAAGTAGACTTGTTTTGCTCCAGCTTTTAATGTTTCAGGGATTACTGATGCTTCTTTGTTGTATAGGTCTTTATTTGTGTCTGTATTATCTTCAGCCCAACAATAGAAGGAACGGAGCAGAATAAAAATGTACAGGCCTAACATTTTTTACCTGCAAATCAACAAAACAACAGTGAGAGTTTAGGCTTAAGTGACTATATTCTGCAAGCACTGACATTCTTCTAAGCATCTATTTAAAAAGTAGGTGGGTGCACATAACAGGGAGTTAATACTGAAATTGTGCACATCATTTGAAGTCCAGTGTTGAAATAAGTGATGCTTGAAAACATGGGCGACATTTGAGGGGGGGCACTTGCCCCCCCAATAAAATGTTAGTCAACTCATTCTATCATTTGTCAAAACTGTCTACTTTAGATAGAGCCTGATCTCCACGATACTAGGGGGCAGCCGAGTAATGATAACAGATTGACTGCACTTGAGGTGTTTCCCTCTAGAAATTAGTTAACGACAAAAGTGTGTTATTCAATGGCTAGAAATGGCTGAACGATCCAAATCAATTGATGACTACTTCTTTATGAAGCCAAAAACTGTTGGTACCGAAGAAAAACAACAGCTTAGACAGACAGGTGTCACGGAGGCACCCGTTACTGGCATAACAAGCCTTTCTGCTCCAGTGTCGACTCCATTTGATCAGCGTTTTGAACAGGATAGCTACATTTCAACGGACTCACTGCAGCCATCAGAACGGGATCCTATTGATGGCATTAAAAACTATGTGAACTTTATTCAGAGTGGGCCATATCAACCATTCATTTTATTTCCAGTAACAGATGGTCAAAAGTTTAGGAAAGAATGGTATGACATTTACGACTGGCTCGAATACATCCCGGAGCTGACCGAGCTTTCTGTTTTGCCTGTCATAGCCAGGCCAGGAGAGCAAGACAGATGCATTTCAAATGATTGGATTTGGCAACTGGGAAAAAAGTGCTCAGACAAACACTCGCACTTTTTAAAGCGTCAGATCTAGGTGATAGCCTAGTGAACGTTCGTAACCTCTTCAAGTTGTTCCTGACCGTGCCAATGAGCCGCACGTCATGCAATAGGAACTTTCTTGCTTGCGTTGACTGAAAACATACATGAGAAACACTATGAGCCAGGAGAGACACTATCTGACATAACAACACTGAATATTGAACGGGCCATTCACGTGGACCTAGAAAACACCGTCAGCATATTTGCTGCCGTGCCCGGTGGGCAACGTCTCGCACTTCACTAAGGTAGGACTTGGTTTATAGGCCTACTGCTATAAACATAGGCTAGGTTATTTGCTTAATATGTTTTTACTTCAGATAATTGTTGGTTATTTCATATATACACCCAAACATATAGTTCACCGAGATGGCTTGCCCCCCTCCGACATAAGTCTCAAATGTCTCCCATGCTTGAAAATATAGATAGGGTTTAAAAGGCCTGTTATTTGAAAGTCACAGATTGACCTGAAGCACATTTTCGTTGTGAAATGTCCATTCTGATGACATGCAGTGCTAAGTGTGCACCGCTATTTTTTACAGCTTTTCCCATATCATATTGTTTACACATACTGTATATAAACAGCTCTACTGGGTGGACTGGCTCATGCTGTGCTTTACTTTTGGTTTCTGTCTAGCATGAATTTTCCTGTGTTTACAACTGCTCACAAAATATGACCTTAAATCATTTAAATATTTAAGTGCACTCTGTTTGTTAATCACTCACGTATAATTAATATACTACATTCATCTATGTATTTAGTTCCCCCAATGAAGTACATGAAGTATAACGAAGATATGAGATGCGTGAAGCAGGGGCTAAATCTCGTGGTCTCTACCTCGTTTCTAAACTCCTGCTTCACGCATCTCATATCGAGCTCAGCTTATCACTCATTTACCTAGTTTCGTTTCCTTTCTATCTTCGTTTTTGGATCTCGTCTCTCCCTGTTCGGCTCGGGTCTTCCTAGCCTCGTCCGTACTCCTTTCTGTGATTCGTATAGTTTGTTTAATTTGCCAGTTCTGTCCAATAAACGCCACCTTTGGTCTAAACCACTCCCTGCGTGTCTCCTATCCCTAAGTCGGCGTCACAGAAGACTGAGAGTGAGAAGCAAGAGGGTATAAATAGGAGAAGAGAAAGGGCTAGATGAGAAACTGGTGTAGATGACAGAAGGTTGGAGAGAGAGAAAGTGGTTGAAGGTGGACGTGGTGTGCAGGTTTTAGTGCAGGAGTAGCAAGTATAATGACATATGAAGTCTGATTTGGCATTCATTATCATTTTGGAAACAGTCTTCATATAAATATGACAGGATAATATAAATAAATTGAAATAAATAATTGTATTAATGCACCACACATCATGGTTTCTAATGTTTTACTTTAATTGCACCGTGTTCTTGCTTAAGATATTGCACAAGCAGTATTCTCCAGTTGATGTGCTGTCTGTGTATCAGTTTGTGCCCTCAATCTCCTCACTTCATTAAGCATTAAGGCAAATGTGAGTTAAAAAAAAATAAATAAAAAAAAATAACTACTTCACTTTTGACTTGGGTCCTCATGCACTGAGAGCCAACTTGGAGATGTGAACTGCACAGTCGTAATTACTGAGCTGAATGCTTCCCCTGAAATGCAAAGTAAAGCTGATGTGCATCTGAACGATTGACAAAAGAAACTTTAACCACCATTTCTGTTGCCAAATTTAGTGCACTTAATTCAGTTCATAATTAAACCAGCCGCTAGATTGCTCAGGCAGGGTATTTCTAGTGCCGGTCCCAAGCCCGGATAAATGGTGAGGGTTGTGTCAGGAAGGGCATCCGGTGTAAAACATTTGCCAAATCTAGTATATGAGTTCATAATAATTTCACCATACCGGATCGGTCGCAGCCTGAGTTAACAACGACCGCCACTGGTACTGGTAGCAAACAGGGTACCAGCGGAAATTGGACTACTGTTTGACGAAGAGGAGGGAAGCGTGTGAGGAGACAGAGAGAAATCAGGAGGGGCCAGAATATAGCACTGAGGGTAGCAACCCTAAATGTAGGGACGATGACAGGGAAAGGGTAGGAGGAGGCGCTGGCTGATATGATGCAGAGGGAGAAGATCGATGTTTTGTGTGTGCAGGGAGAAACAGGAGACAAAAAGTGGAAAGTGGTTTGGTAGCAAGGGCTCGATGTGCATTGCTGGCAGGATTTAAAAACTGTTCTACCATGGTGTGGATAGGAGAGAAATGGGATCGTTTGGCTGGTGTGGTTCCTGGAAGGGAGGACTCGCAAAGAATGTCGTTGAGGTGAAAAAGGGGGTCTTGTCAAGATGTCAGATGGATAATATGTCTGAAGCTGAAATTGAGGGGTCTTTTTTGTAATTGGTGGAATGTTGTTGTAAGTGGCTATGCCACAGGTGTTGGCTGTTGAATTAGGCAAAAAGAGAGATTTCTGGGGGGGGAGTTAGGGGGGAGTTAGATTGAAGTGGTTGAGAGCATTCCAGGGAGGAAGAGGAACGAGACTGGTGATTGGTGCAGATTTCAATGGTCATTTTGTGGTGAATGGTAAAAATAAGGAGATGAGGGATAAAAGTGATGGGCAGGGGTTTTTGTTGTTTAAGGAATAGGACAACCTCCTAGAAGGGAACAGATGTGGTGGATTGATTTTGCAAAAGAAAAAAGGGGGATGGAAAATGGCTGTGTTAAACACATATTTCCGAAAGAAGGAGGAGGCAATAGGGGAACTTATTAAGAGTGGAGGGAGCGGGAGGCACACAGGTAGACTAAATTCTATTGTTAGAAAGAGGTTGCTTTTTTTTTTTTTTTTAAAAGAGATTTGGTGATTGTTAAGTAGTGGCAGGGGAAAGTGTAGCTAAGGCAGCATTCGGATTGGGGGTGTGCAGGATGGCTTCTGGTGGTTTAGGAAAGAGGAAAGAGGACAAAGGCAAGAGCAAGCGAGGACCAAAATGGTGGAGGTTTAAGTTGAAGAAAGGAAAATGTGTTAGGAGTTCAGAGGAGGAGCTGAGAAAGGGCTTGGGTGATACTGCAGCAACAGTAATAGACAGACAGGTTAGAAAGGTACTGGGTGCGTTCTTCTTTTGGAAGGTAAAAGGAAAACACGTGATGGGATGGTGGGAGACGAGGAATAGAGTGCAGGAGGTTATTTATTCAAGGAAAGAAGGTCAGCCAAAGAAGAAATTGGGACAGGGACAGGGACTAATGAGAGTAGGGGCAGGAGTTTACAAGGGAAGATGCGGCAAAGGGCCAACAAAGAGGGATAGGGGGTGGTATAGCAAGGCCAAGCAGAAGGCCTACGATGAGTTATAGAAAGGTTTAGACAGTAGGGAAGGAGAGACGGAGTTTGTGTTGAGAAGGAGTTGTATCTGCTGGCGCAGACAGGAAGGAAAGATTAGAAAAGATAAGAGCTGATGAAGGATGTGCAGCATGTCAGGGGGTGATTCAAGGATAGAATGGGAAATGTACTGACAGGTGGGGAGAGGATGAGGGAAAGTGAAAGGAGTATTTGAGGGTGATGAATGTAGGAAAATGAAAGGGAAAAGAAAGGTTGGGATGGTTTTGTTGTAGAAAAATTTCCGTTTGTAGAAGAAATTGTGAAACAGGGGATTGTATGTAGCAAAGATTAGCGAGGAAAGAAGTGAGGGAAAAGCTTTGAAAGGATGAGAACGAAAAAAAAAAGCAAGTGGGACCTATGACATACCAGTTGCAGGTATGGAAAGTCTAGGAGAGCTGGGAGTGGTGTTTTTGACTAGTTTTGGACTGATATTCAATGAATTTGGTGACTGAAATGAGAGTATGCCGGGGGAATATGGATGGAAAAGTTTTTACTTGTTACTGATTTTATGCAGAAGGGTGATGGTAAAGAGTTTGTGGACTCTTACAGCGGGTTCATACATTAAAGGTTTGAATGAGCCACACAATGAAGAATTTGGGCAAGAGAGTTGGTGGAAAGCTTGGCTTCAGACAGGAAGGTGACAGTGTGTGACAACGTATGGTTTCATGCAAAGGAAGAGCACCCATGGATGCGATTTTTGATTTGAGGACTGCTGATGGAGAAAGTATAGAGCTTGGTCAGAGAGTAGGGAAAGAGATACCACTGCGTTTCTTTCTTTGTGGATTTTTGGAGGAAGAAAGAAAGGACTTTTTTATGACAGGGGTGCCAAGGGAGGGAACTGTGGTGGTGTAATGAGGAAGGAGTCTCGAGTGGCCTTGGGAAACAGTAACGTTTTTTAGATTTAGTTTGCAGGACAAGATGGGAGAACACAGTTGTGACAGCGGGTGAGTGAGGATTGTGCTTGTAGGGAGTGGACAGATTAGCTTCAAAGGTAGAGATGGGGACTGCATCAAGGATCGGCCCTGAGTCTCTTCTTATTTTCTTCTGGTGATGGACAGACTAACAGATGAGGTCAGACAGGAATCACGTGGACTATGATGTTTGCAGACGACATTGTAGATCGTTAGTGAGAACAGGGAAAACAGGTTTTAGAAGAGAACTTGGAGAGGTGGAGGTATAATATGGAAAGGAGAGGAATGAAAAGTCAACTGTAGTAAGGACAGCAGAATACATGTGTGTAATGAAAAAGGGAGCAGGTGGAACGGTGGAACAGGTTCAGGCTACAGGGGATCAGTTGGTCACAAAGGTGCAGGAGTTCAGGGTACTTGGGATCAATGTTCCAAGGAAAATGGGGAGTGTTGGAGGAAAGGAGGTTCAAAGAGAGAGAGTACAGGGCCAGGATGGGGAGTGGGTGGAGAAGAGTGGCGTTTGTTCAGGCGTTGCTGCTGTGTGACAAAAGGGTCGCAGCAAAAGGAAGGAAAAGATTTATAACCGAGAGTAGTGAAGACCAGCCTTGTTGTATGGAAGTTAGAGGGACAGTGGCACTGACAAAAGAGACAGAAAAGCAGAGCTGGAGTAGTGGCAGAATTAAGATGTTGAGGTTCTCTTTAGGAGTGTCTTCTAAGGGTGGACCGGGATTAGGAGATGGAGTCATTCAGAGGGACAGCACAAAGTGTTTGGAAAATTGGGAGACAAAATTCGAGAGGGAAGACTGAGATGGTTTGGACATGTGCAGAGGAGGGATAGTGGATATATTGGTAGGAGGATGTTGGCGATGGAGCTGCCAGGCAAGAGACGGAGAGGAAGACCAAAGAGGAGTTATTTGGTTGTGGTAAATGAAGATATGCAGGGAGTTGGGGTGAGAGTAGAGGATGTGGAAGACTGGGTGAGGTGGAAACGTTTAACTCGCTGTGGTGACCCCTGACAAAGGGAGAAGCCGAAAGAAGAAGAAGAAGAATTCAGTTCATAATTAAAAGTTTTATACTACAATAGGGTTGCAACAACGAATCGATAAAATCGATAATAATCGATTATTAAAAGCGTCGACAACGAATTTCATTATCGATTCATTGGGTTGCATGATTTATGTTTCCCTCCCCTTGTCATATCTGCTTACGTTACTTGCGGCACTTCGTCAAGGCTGAAAAAAATGCAAGCGACTTGATCGGAGCGAGGTGGAACATTCAAAGTAAGTTAGCGTTAAGAATCAGTTTTGCCAACTTAGCGACCTTGTCGCTATATCTACCGACTTTTCAGACCCTCTAGTGACTTTGTTTTAAAAAAAAGCTTTAAAAAAACCTGTCCTCAGCGAGCAGCGGCTGCTGCCGTGAGCCTCGTCCACACTGCAAATGACCTGCGCATGCCCGAAGCTGCCGCTGACTGACCCCGCCCCGTATTTACAGAGCGGGATGTAAATATAAATGTGTCTTCAGTGTGACACGAAAAGAAATCCCTGTATTTAACTCACACAGTCTCAGTCAGTCACTCACCTCATTCACCACATAGCCTGTCACTCACCTCGTCCACAGTGTGTGCCTCTTTGTGAAAAGCTAAATATCCAGCTAGCTAGATAATAGGGTCCACAAAGTGCTGAAGGAGGAATATGGCTCAACTCAAATGCTGAAGTTGAGAGACTATTCAGCCAGATGAGTGAGGTAAAAACCAAACTAAGAAATCGAATGTCCTTGGAGACCCTTAACTCAATCCTGTATATCCGATATGGTCTCAGGTTGTCTGGTGAGGCTTGCTATGAGCACAAGCTGCCTGATAATGTGTAGCAGTTTTTTGGCACATCAGCTGCCTATTCATTTAAATCGGCTCCCTCATCTGAACCTGCCATAGAAGACCAAAATGAAGATGACCTACTCTTTCTGTGAGCCAGAACAATTTGTTTATAATACGGCACCAAGAAGGAAGAAACAGAATAAATACAAGTATACACACTATTATTTAATTTGTTATTTTAATTTATTAATAAATTTAATTTATTATTATTCAATTATCACTTATTTGCTCTGTTATTCAATGTTAGATTTCTGAATAAAGACATGGAAATGTTTTTTTTTTAAAATCCGATTCATCGATTAATCGAAAGAATAATCGACCGATTAATCGATTATTAATATAGTCATTAGTTGCAGCCCTATCCTACAATATGAAATCCCATAATAACAAAAAAAATCAAGATTTTGCTTAAATGGCCAACCACTGTCCAATTAGTATTTTATTCTTTAAAATACATAATGTAAATTATAATTACAGTAAATTATATTTCATACTTGTAAAATATATTTTATTCATTCTGTTTTAATGCTTTAAAACCCAATCAAAATAAAACATTGTGCTGTTACCCATAAATATAGACATCTTAAAATCTGTACTGAAAATTTTAGTAAATTTTACTAAATTTTGCCTAAATGGAAAACCACAACTAATGTAATTAGTACTTTATTACTCTGTGAAATTCATTACTTTTCATGCAAATTATAATTAATTTTTAATGGTTCAAAACCCACTAAATATAAAACATGTTACACATAAATATTCTGTAGACATCTGTACTGAAGATTTTAGTAGAAATGTAAAAATCTGCAAATTGGTCTGCAGGATAATTAAGGTAATGGATCAATTGTAGGATCTGTGTTGACATAGAAATGAATGAATTAGTGTCTAAAGTATTTAAGACACTAATTCACTTACCATTGACAGGTGATGGTTTGGGGATAAAAGCTGGCTTTTTGCACACCTCTCTTCTAAGATGATTTCCAAATGTCCATTACGTTTTCTGTTGGATCAGAACTTTCTAGTTCAGTGCAGAAGACCAGGAGACTCCGAAACAAGTTGGAACTGTTTACTGCGCACTTACAGTCAAGATTCTTGTCCAGTAATACACAGGCAGAGTGTGCTGTTTATATCCCCAAGTCATATCTGAAAACAGTTTCACTTCTGTCTGAAAACGGGTCTATGCTGATCCCATGAACACATCTGCTGGGTGAAGTCAATGAAAAGATAGTTACTTCATGATGTTTTTGAAGAATCTTTAGAAATTGTTGATTAAGATATCATTACATTACACCTTTATCCAGATCAATTTACACTAGCACAATCTTCCAAGATGAAATTTAAATGAACTGTTTAAGGGACTTGCTCAAAGGACTTGGACTTGTACCCTGGACCTTCTGGTCCTTAGTCCAATACCTTAATCACTGTGTCACCACACTCCACAGATTTGCATGCATTCATGTATTCATTCATTTTTATGAGGTTCACGATGGATGGGGAACAACTGACCAAATGTATATGTTATGTGGGAGGAAACCCAATCAGACATGGAGAGAACATACACAGAACCATAATGTGTTTCAAACTGTGGATGTATCACAAACTGATGTCACTGAGAATGTTCTTTTTTTATTTTTGTGAAAATTGTCCACATTGTCCTGTTACCTTAAACTGAAGGAAATCCTAATAACAGCTCATCATTTTCATTCTCTCTGTCATCAGTTTCAACAAAGAAACTTCCCCTTTAGCAAAATTACTGAGAAAATAAAGCACATTTACAAGACTAAGTTCACTGCCTTGAACTGAACCATCTGCATCACAGCATGATTATTCAGATGAAGGCAGAACAGTTTCTATAATCAAGGATTCAAATTTAACATCCAATACTCCCAGGAAAAGTATCAGTGCCTGTTCAGCGGCAGTATTAAGAAGAATGTGGCAATATAGAGTACTGAGAATGTGACATACACGGAAGAGACTTTGAGTGATGATATCAAGAAAAATATCACATTTATTGTTTATTGATTGTAAGTAGAGAGTAAAACTCTGTATATTATTCTACTCTCCGAAGGTGGCTTGCAGAGAGCATAATTACATATTATACAGGTATGCGCCGTTTAAACCCATCTGGTCAATGTCTCTTTGCTTTAACTGCCAAGGTCTTAAAAATTATAATACAAAATAAACATGAGTGACAGAAATCTAGTACGAGTGAATGCTTGTGACACCTGCTGACTTGAAAAACATGTCAAAAACCCAGTATCATTCTACTTTCTATTCATCATCCTTTTCAATAAATAAATAATCTTTTTTAATATTAATATTAATATTTTTTTATTATTTTTTTTATATTTAAATTAATTTAATTAATATTATTGTTTAAAAAATAACATTATGTTCCACAAGTCTATGTGACTATGGAAATGTCTGGTCAACATCCATTCTGATCAACAACCTCTTTCACAGAACGTAATGTGGATGTTAAATACCTGTATATGTATATTGTTTCATCAAAGTTTTTAAATGAGTGTTGATGGATATATTTGACATAACTGTAGATTTCAGTTAGTGTAAACAATGATCTGCTTTTACTTTTACAATAAATTATCTTTAACCAGCTCTGTCAGCAATATGTTCTCACTGACCAAAAGTGTGTGACTTTTGAACACAAACAGGAAGTTAACATGGGTGCACTGAGAACAGTAATAATTCAGATTTTTGGATTGGGGATTTAACTGTATTCTTTGCACATTCCTACTCCATGGTGGCTTCCATTGTTCAGTCTTATCATCACATGGAAATTGTAACACATTACAAAATGAAAGCTACAGAAACACATTAGTCTCTTGAACATTAAACAGAATGTTTCTCAGTTTTATGTTTCTGTAATTAGGAATATTAGTTAAAAGCATAAAATGAAGTAAAAATCTTGAATGAAATGAAATTTCGGAAGTAAAAATATCACAACAAACAAACAAACACACACACACACACACAATTTGCAAATGTAATCAGATACCTGTGTTATTTTCCTTTCCTTTCTGCACCTTCCTGTAATGCATTATACAGTCTTTGTATACTTTATATACCATGGAGGCCAAAAGTTTGAGACCACTGAAATGCCACTGAAAATGCTTGTTTGGGTTTTTTGGAGAAGGATTCAAACTGCAGAAGGAGTATGACCCAAAAACACATCAAGCATTCAGTAACATCACAAGAAGCTCTTTGGAAAAAACTGAAATAACATGGATCATCAGAGGCTACACAAACCTGTGGAGTCCATGCCATATGAGTGCAAACTGTCATTAGACATAAAGGAATAACATACTAAATCATGTAAGTAAAAACATAATTTTTATAAAGATTAATTATTAATTATTTTTATAAATAATTAAATATTTTTATAAAGATTAAATTTACACTCAAATTGTCCTGCTACTTATGTGATTTGTATCAGAAAAAAAATGCAACAGTAAATATAATGAAAAAAACAAACAATAACAAATCCGGCATTTCTTACATTTACTTTGACTTTATTTTCATTTGTTAATAAACATCGATTCCTGCATTTCAGGCCTGCAACCCATTCCAAAAAACAGTTGAGATGAAAATAAAAAACCCCACAAAATCATGATCTGATTTCAAACAGGTGATGTCAATGTGTCAGGTGACTTTGCTAGGTTTTCGGCAGTTGGGCAGGGAATCTCCAGATTGTCAACAAATACATGAGAAATTATTTAAATGTTTAAAAACAATGTTCCTGTCACGGGGGGTCCAGGGGGCGCACCGTTAAAAATAAAGAAATAAGGGTTTTCGGGACCAAAGTGCAGTTAGCTCCAGATGGAAGTAGTGAACCAAAACACAAAAAGGGAAATAAAACAATGGTCCACACAAAAGAAGAGAAAGACAGATGAACAAAAGGTACTTCAGTGGCTGAGAATAGAACCTGGAACGGACGTGTGAGTTGGCGCCGTGTAAACCACACACTCCACTCGGCCACTGAAGGAATAACCTGAAAAAACTTGGCAGAGAGCTAACGCCGTCAGCGTACGGCGTCCTTATGCCGTCACGCTTACGGCGTATAACCACTACGCTGGCGGCGCACGAGTCCGCGCATGCGCAGAGCGATCACACTGAGTCGGATCGTGTGCACGCGCTGAACCAGCATAGCGATAGCAGAGCGCACCAGAACGTGCTCAGCAGTCAGAAACGCTATTTATACATAAGCACTACTGCAGCTGAGACACAACTAAAACAGAGAAATGGAACTAAGACAAAAGGAAACTAATATCACGCCAAACAGGAAGCCGGAGAGGCGGACCACTACCAACAGAAGCGAGAGTGGCACAAGCCGCGGTCGCGATTGAAGAACTGCTTAATCGAGAAGGGAGCGAGGCGGACTGCTGAAAAACCTCGGGGAATTATTCACACACCCCAAGGCTGCGCGAAGCGATGCACGGTTCTCCGAAGAAACGGAGCATGGGACGGACGCCCATGTGCGAGGCGATTCACGGTTCTCCGCAGTCTAACCTATGCGTAGCGTGAGGATGCAGTGCAATGGTAAGACACCGACTGGACTCAGGAGAGGCTTTAAATACCTGAGCCAGCCAGTGTTGATTAATTGGCAATTAATGCTACGTTAAACCAGCGTTTGTGGGCCACAAAACGCCGTAAGAGCGTAGGAGTAACTTTAGGGAATAAATGCTGCCTTCTATCATCCACAAGGATGAAGGGCAGCCCAACCCCTTACAGTACCCCCCCTCCAAAGGGCGGTGTCCCGAAGCTCCAAACCTACCCAGCAACCTCCCCTAGACTGTCTAACCTGTTCAGGATTAAGACCCTGACGGACGGACGGGGCCTGATATAGGGAGTAGACCAACAAACAGGGGCCAACTGGGAGGTCGGGCCAACCCCGGCCAAGAATCAGGCCAGGCATGGGGCCGGGACCCAACGTAGGGAGCTCAGGGATGGAACTCGACACCGGCAGATGGGGAACCAGCTCGAAACCGACCATGCAGACAAAAAAGGTTGGCGCGAAGGAACTGGCCAACTGCACAGATGCCAAGGGCCCCAGTGATAAGGCCAACAGAGGCGACCCTGGAGGCACAGCGGTGGAGCTTTGTAACAGTGGCGCGGGGATCGGGATCAATGATCGCGGTGCACGGATCGGTCTTTGCGACCGTGGCGCGGGGATTGGGACCAACAATCGCGGCATGGGGTGCCCAGGCGTGGAGCTCAACAGCTCAGACGCGGGACCAGAAAGCGCGATGGGCTCCTGTACGGAACCAGGCGGCACTGTGTGCTCAGGCACGGGGTCAACGAGTTCAGGAACAGAGTGTAGTTGCTCAGGTTCACTGCTTGGCAGCGCTGAGTGCCCAGGTACGGGGTCAACACGCGCGGCGAGTTCAGGAACGGAGTGTAGTTGCTCAGGTTCACTTCTTGTCGGCGCTAAGTGCCCAGGTACGGGGTCAACGAGCGCGGCGAGATCAGGAACGGAGCGTAGTTGACCAGAAAATGAGGGTGATGGCTGGAAGCACGAACACGCCTCTCAACCTCCCTGATGTTAGATCGAATAAGTGCATCTGTGCAAATGGCCAGATCGCACAATGCGGCCAGGGAGGCGGCGGGATGAAATGGCAAAAGTTCATGCTCCAGACCATCGTCAAGACCCTTTTCAAAAAAGGCCATGAGCAGCAGGTCATCAAAACCGCTCTCACTGGCTGCAACACAGAAGTCCTCCACATACTCGCCCACAGACCGTTTCCACTGGGTAATTCCAAACACACGGGGTAGTTCGGATCGTGGAGGACTAGTGTGGGTAGAACTCTCCAACCTGGGGGGGTTGGGAGCTTCAGCGGGGTCAAAACGTGATCTCAAGAAAACTGCTGGAGCCAGCAATGCTCGCTTGGGACTGTGGGGGGCGCTATGCCTACCACGACGAGGTCTGCGTTGCTCCGGGGGGTCAAAATTCGATGCCGAATCCCTAACCTGATCAGAGTTGAAGGGCAGACCCCCAAGAGTCATACGAGACCCAGTCTGCCATGGCAGACGACGCATACGAGAGGTGGGGACATCCTTGAAGGAAGTCCAAGGAGCTAACGCTGGGTCCCAGTTTGGTCTTACCATTCTGTTACAGGGGGCCCAGGGGGCGCACGGTTAAAAATAAAGAAATAAGGGTTTTCGGGACCAATGTACAGTTAGCTCCAGATGGAAGTAGTGAACCAAAACACAAAAAGGGAAATAAAACAATGGTCCACACAAAAGAAGAGAAAGACAGATGAACAATAGATACTTCAGTGGCTGAGGATAGAACCCGGAACGGATGTGTGAGTTGGCGCCGTGTAAACCCAACACTCCACTCGGCCACTGAAGGAATAACCTGAAAAAACTGGGCAGAGAGCTAACACCATCAGCGTACAGCGTCCTTATGCCGTCACGCTTACGGCGTATAACCACTACGCTGGCGGCACACGAGTCCGCGCATGCGCAGAGCGATCGCGCTGAGTCGGATCGTGTGCACGCGCTGAACCAGTGTAGCGATAGCAGAGTGCACCAGAACGTGCTCAGCAGTCAGAAGCGCTATTTATACATAAGCACTACTGCAGCTGAGACACAACTAAAACAGAGAAATGGAACTAAGACAAAAGGAAACTAATATCACGCCAAGCAGGAAGCTGGAGAGGCGGACCGCTATCGACG
The DNA here is from genome assembly GCA_025084515.1 of Ancistrus triradiatus. Classification (NCBI taxonomy): domain Eukaryota; kingdom Metazoa; phylum Chordata; class Actinopteri; order Siluriformes; family Loricariidae; genus Ancistrus; species Ancistrus triradiatus. The sequence goes on from JAJAGP010003168.1 coordinate 15,807, forward strand.
GAAGCGAGGGCGGCACAAGCCGGGGTCGCGATTGAAGAACCGCTTAAGGGAGAAGGGAGCGAGGCGGACTGCTGACAAACCTCGGGGAATTATTCACACACCCCAACGCTGCGTGAAGCGACGCACGGTTCTCCGAAGAAACGAACCATGGGACGGATGCACATGTGCGAGGCAATTTACGGTTCTCCGTCCACGGGGTCTAGGATACGCGCTGCAGCGTGGGACAACCTGGACGGAGCATGAAACGAACGCTTAAGGATTAACGAGGGACAATGCTGGACTCTAACCAGCACTTCTCGTACCTGCGTCGGCAGAGAACGGGCGGACCAAGCCCGATTGCCAACCGGAAAAGCAGCACGGGCCACGCCACTGCGCGGCGAGGCAAGACGAAGGGATTGCTACCCAGGGACCGGTGACCAGGAAAATCTGACCCTGTCCTGATCATCTAATGCCCTATCTTACCTCAAGCCTTGCGGACTTTACCAAGCTAACTCTCTGCAAAGAGCGAGCTTTACCCGTGTCCCTGCCTACCTACGGTCACCGATCACAGAAGGTAAGCAAGCAGTGTCTTTAAGATTCTTAAAGCGGTCACGATAGAGGACGTGAAGCGTTGGGTCAGCTATCACGGAAGAGAGCAGTCTAACCTATGCGTAGCGTGAGGATGTAGTGCAATGGTAAGACACCGACTGGACTCAGGAGAGGCCTTAAATACCTGAGCCAGCCGGTGTTGATTAATTGGCAATTAATGCCACGTTAAACCGCCGTTTGTGGGCCACAAAACGCCGTAAGAGCATAGGAATATCTATAGGGAGTAAATGCTTCCCTCTATCGTCCACAAGGACGAAGGGCAGCCCAACCCTTTACAGTTCCTCAAAGAAAGACTGGAAGGGATTTACATATTTGTGTCTGCAGTCATGACCTGTCCCCAGTAGAGAATTTGTGGAGACTTATAACGAAAAACTGCAACAATGACACCCCCATACTGTTGCACACCTTAAGACTTTGACGTGTTGGGAAAAGAATGGCAGCATTACAAACTGGAATAATTTGATGCATAAACAATATTACAAACACAGCAGGATTTCAAAAGTAATTAATAATTGTATATTAGATTTAAAAAAACATGTTCATGAAACATTAGTAGCATTTTTCTAAAAAATATTAATTTACAGAATAGATAAACTACAACACAGACGTTTGACAGATTTTCTCTGTAAAACAAGTCACTTGCCAGTTCATGTAAGAAACAACACAGGGAAGTTCTACAATACATCCTATGACCTTATAAGGTAAATGCTGATTGTTCTTTTCATAAAGGTTCAAGTAGAAAAAAAACACAGAGAAAACCTCAGGATAGACAGCATAATCATTTTATAAGGAATCTACATTGTTTCACATGATTTACAGTCCAGCTTTGTTTACCAATAACTTGTAGCGCATGCAGAACCAAGAAAGAGGGATACACTTTCAACAACATCTGAGACTACTTTTGAATAATAATATACGTCAGAAAATAATTGATACATACACCCTCCTTTCATTTCTTCCCAGCCTCTTTAAACTCTTTCTGAAGCACTGCAATTATAGTGCGGATACAGACCAGAAAACCTGCACCTAGCTATTGGACTTGATGGTCTTATATCGCCATTTATGAATGTTCAGGAGGGAGAGTTTCAGTAATGGATGTACAAACATAAATGCTCCTAACACAGCATGTTAATGTTAAAATATGCACTGTGTACTGTATATGTCAAGTGATCATGCTAAGCTATTTTGTCTGCAGTAAAATCATAGTTTTAGATATGTATGGGAGTGTTGGTAGAAGCATGCTTTTATTAATGCAGTAATTTAACATTTTTGCTGCTAACAAATGCATGAAAATACAAAAAGGTTGCAGAAACAATGCACCTTGACAGATCTATGGTATGGAACAAACATTTTTAGATTTTTAAATGGCAGGAAAGAGGGATTGCCATTGTGTTTCGGCTACATTTGCACCACCATTCAGAAGGTTCTGGGTTCAATCCCAGGTAGAACAGTCTGGGTCCTTTCTGTGTGGAGTCTGCATGTCCTCCCCATATTCTCTGGGTACTCCCACAGTCCAAAGACATGCACTAGGTTAATTGATTACACTAAATCAGCCATTTTAGGGTATATGTATATACTGTAAAATGTGCTTTGATGCTGATAGCAACATTAAATAAATGCAAATAAGCAAACAAACACCAGCATTCACTACAACTCAGAAAATACAAAAAAAGTATTGTTTAGTGAATACAATTTGTAAGTTAACTATTTCCAAGGTTATCAAACAACATTGTACATTTACATATAGAGAATTTATATAGCAATAGTACTACATTACTATTATTACAAAACTAATATTTTATAGTTTGAACAGTAAATAAAGCAGTATTCAATATACTTATTATTATTATTATTATTATTATTATTATTATTATTATTATTATTATTATCACTAGAACCGATGAGCCTCCAGGAAGAAATGAAATAGCTCATGGTTTACATCCATATATAGACTTTTTTGCTATTTCCGCTACTTATTCTGTGCAATATGAAAACACTGTGGCAAGTGTGGAACAGCAATCTAAAATGCACACCACCACAAGGACCCAGGTTCAAGTTCAGACAGTGCCTTCCAGCTGAGACTGGTGTCACATGTAGACACAAGTGACTGTGTCTGAAGGACGGGAGAAAGATAAGCATCCTAGATCTACTGCTTCATGCTGTCATGTCATTACACTGTCATGTGTTTTTTTTTTCAAGGCTTTTTTTTTATTTTTTGCAACAGCTCTATTTATTTAATCATGATGTTATGAAATTGAATGGCTCAGTATTTAGAGTCAGCTGGCCATGGACTTGCATTGTGAAGGTCAAGTAATTTGATTATGAAACCTGATGGACAAGTGCACTGTTCGGGATACCTCTGCCTGTGATTTTAAAATGTGATGGTGCTGCTGCATGACAGAATTAAGCAATACTTCTTTACTCTTGCTTGGCAAGACTTTCAATCATAGCAGCTGGCCTATGTGTATAAGAAATCTGTTTTTATGTGTAGTGACTTTGAATGACTTACTTGCTCCACATTTGTGAAGATGTTTGCTGTCTTTTATGAAGTCGAAAACATGCAATTCTCCATCACTGTCAAAGTCTTAAGGTGATTTTGTGAATTCAGAACCAAGACAACATTGGACGGCCAGTTTTTGACTGCTTTCATGCATGATTTACCGGATACATTTCTAGGACCAGAGTACACGCTGGTCCCAAACATATCAAACTGTTGTTCCAAATCAACTTGTGACTGGAGAAAAAAAACTGAAAGCACAACAGCAACCCCTAAAGGGCCACGGTCTCAATCTCCTGGACTGGTCTGAGAGTAATAGATTTAGTGTAGGAAAAGTGAGTCAGATTGACTTTAGAGTAAAGCTTTTCTCTTTCTTGTAAACACCAATAAAGTGTGTATGTGAGCTTTGCAAGTACTACTGTACAACAGATCTGTATGACCAAGATTGTGGTATAGAATATTGCCATAGACTTACAATGTGAAGATCTGGTTGCTGAAGAGGCAGCAAGCATGCCAACAGATGCATGCTGAGGAGCGAGGGAAATAGTGCAGACGAATGTCCTGAGTGTGGTTTTCCTTGTGGTGCTAATGCTTGTATTAAGGATTGTAGTAGTTGTGGGCTCTGGGTTTGTAGTTGTGGTCAACATCACTGAAGTTGTTGGAGATGCAGATGTCACATAAGCTGATCTAGAAGGTAGACTGGTTTTTGCTGTGGTGGTGTGATGATGTGTTGTGGGTGTTAGTGTAGTAATAGTGTTCACTGATGTTGTAACCATAATTGTTGTGGGTAGCAGAGTGGTGGTTGTTATCAGGGCTGTTGTGGTTGGTGGCAGAGTTGTTGGTATAGTTGTCAGTGCTGCAGAAGTTGAAGGTATATTTGTTGTGGGTTGAGAAGTGATTATTGTCGAAGTTGTTATCAGGGCTGTTGTGGTTGGTGGCAGAGTTGTTGGTATTGTTGTCAGTGCTGCAGAAGTTGAAGGTGTATTTGTTGTGGTTTGAGAAGTGGCTATCGTTGAAGTTCTTGTTATCAGGGCTGTTGTGGCTGGAGCCAGAGTTGTTAGCAGTGTGGTTGCCAAAGCTGTAGTAATTGTAGGTGTATTTGTAGTGAATTGTTGTGAGGTGGTAGCTGGCAGAGTTGTACGACATATCAGTTGATCTGCATTTAAAGATATGATAGACTGGCCTTTCAAATCCTCTGGGTGCTCACAAGTCACTGCAGATGAAGGACGCATCTTTGCCTCATTCTGCTTCATCCACTCATACAGTGACAGCAGATTACAGTCACAATGCCATGGGTTGTTGTTTAAATACACTTTATTTAGTTTTGGTAGTGAAAACAGATCTTCTGGAAGATTTCTCAGCTTATTGTTATTCAGTTTGAGTGTTGAAAGTGCCTGTAGTTGTACAAAGTCCTCTGCCTTCAGAGATTCAATGACATTATTCTGAAGATTGAGCTCTAAAAGTTTCTCTAGTCCCTCAAAATAATCTCCAGAGAGAGCTGAAAACTGATTAGAAGACAGGTCTAATTTCTTCAGTTTCTTGAGTGGACGGAAAATTCCACGAGGTAAATATGTGAGATTGTTGTGACTTAGAAGTAATTCGTTTATAATCAGGCTTCCTCTAAAAAGATCAGAGGGGAGAGCAGTGAGCTGGTTGTGATTCAGTGTTACTGTTTTGAGTGCAGAGAAACCCACAAATAACCCTGGTGACAATGCAGTCAAAAGATTGTTATCCAAAAACAGTTTGGTCAATTTATTTTTATGTGGGAACAAATCTGGTTGCAGGTGTGTAATTCTGTTGTTTTGTATGTTTATTTCCTTCAGATTAGGAAGATTGTGAAAAATTCCATCTGGCATTGATGTCAACTGATTCCCATAAAGCCGAAACAGTTGGAGTTTCCTGAGTTTGGAGAAAAGGGATGATGAGACAGAAGTAAGATGGTTCTTTGCTAGATGAAGCTCCAGGAGATTCTCTAATTTATCAAATGTTCCCTCTTCAATTGATGAAATCTGATTAACCTGTAGACGAAGTATTTCAAGATTCTTGGCATCATCAAACAATCCCTTTTCTAGCCTCTGAATCTTGTTTGATGTCAGGATCAGCATTTGAAGGCTGGATAGATCCTTAAACACTCCAACATGAAGAGCTGTCACATTAGTTCCTGTAATGTCAATGGCATTCAAATTGGCTAAACCTTCAAATGCACCTTCTTCTATAGAAAATGTTGATGTACCAAGAAACTCCACTCTCTCCAGTTGAGGACTTTTGGAAAATGCTCCTTTGGGTATGACACCGATCTGACTTCCAACAAAGTAGACTTGTTTTGCTCCAGCTTTTAGTGTTTCAGGGATTACTGATGCTTCTTTGTTGTATACGTCTTTATTTGTGTCTGTATTATCTTCAGCCCAACAACAGAAGGAACGGAGCAGAATAAAAATGTACAGGCCTAACATTTTTTACCTGCAAATCAACAAAACAACAGATAAGATAAATTCAGACTTAAGTGACTATATTCTGCACATAGTGATATATAGTGATAGTGATGGAGGACAGTATTCAAAATGTAGTTGAGTTCAGTAACAAAATCGTACACATCAATATGTCTTGGCAATGCTTAGAAAATATTTTAAATAACAAAGACGTGTTTCTGTCTGAAAGTTCTCAGACTGACCTCAATTGCAGATGTATTGCTCTTTTTCCACTTGAAAAGCAGTTCATGTCTGTCAAAGAAATATGTACAGAATATCTTGAATGAAAGTCGTATTTAGTTCAGTATAGGGTACAAGCAATAAAATGCATGGAACACTGCACTAAATATATCATGTTTCATTCCAAAATGTCACATTTATTTTGGTATGCATTTTTTAATAATAATTAATGACCTGAAAGTTTTTCATATAAAATTTTCTTTTTTGCAGCTTAAACCTGCATTCAAATAATAATCTAAAAATCATGTAAACATACTATAATGTTTCAGTCAACCTAATTGAAGCTGGATTTTACACCAGCTATTTTACACCTTTTTGGTCCCCCCCTTTGCAGCTACAACAGCTTCAACTCTTCTGAGAACGCTTTATACAAGATTCACTGTGTCTGTGGGAATTTTTGCCCATTCTTCCCGAAAGCATTTGTGAGGTCAGCAACTGATTTTGGATGAGAAGGTCTGGCTCACAATTTCAGTTCTAGTTAATCATTTTTAGACCTGGCTTTCTGCACTGGGGCACAATCATGCTGAAACATAAAAGGTCCTTCCCCAAACTGTTCCCACAAGTTGGAAGCATACAATTGTCCAAAATGTCTTGGCATCCTGATTCATTAAGATTTCCCTTCACTGAAACTAAGGGGCATAGGCCAACCCCTGAAAAGCACCCCCATAGCATTATCCATTCTCCACCAAAGTTGGCACAATTCAATCAGGCAGGTAACATTCTCCTTGCATTTGCCAAACCCAGATTCATCCATCAGGCTACCAGATAGAGAAGAGTGATTCAGCACTCCATAGAACACATTTCCATTGCTCCAGAGTCTAGTGGTGGCATGCTTTACACCACTCCTTCCGATGCTTGCCATTGTGTGTGGTAATGTCAGGTTAGCATACACCTTCTTGGCCATGGAAGCCCATGCTCTGAAGCTCTCAATGCACTGTTTATGTGATGATTTTAATGTCAGAGGACTTTTGAAACTCCTTTCGGGGGTTAAAATAAGAACTACTGAAGAATGGAAAACACTCCATTCCAGCAAACGAACTTCATCCCATCTGTGAAAGATGGTGGTAATATTATGGTTTGGGCCTGTTTTGGTGCATCTTTATGAGAGGCCGTTTAGGCCATTATTCAGACTTACCTCTCAGACACCATCAAATCTCTCACACACACTGTTATTTTTTCTTACAGTTACTATCAAACCTCTCACACACACTGTCATACTCTCTCACACTCACTATCAAGCTCTTAGACATTCTTGATAATGAATATAAGAGAGTTTGAAAGTGTGAAAGAGTTTGATAACGAATGTGAAAGAGTTTGATAGTGAATGTAAGAGAGTTTGATAGTGAATGTGAGTTTGATAGTATTTGTGAGTATATTTGATAGTGAATATGAAAGTTTGATGGTCGTATTTTCTGATTGGCCTAGAGAGTTGTTATTTTAATATGCAGTTTTTTATTCGCTTATAGTCAATTATGCCCCACCTCCCCTCCATGTGTGGTTATTTTCCTAACAAGTGGAAATCCCTATAGTTTGTGTTAAATGGGACCAAGAGCTCAGATGCAGATTAATGAGGCTATTGTGAAAGGCACTATATAAATTAAACTTATTATTATTATTATTATTATTATTATTATTATCATTATTATTATTAAATTCACCTAATGACATAAACACTATAGCGACAGCGGCAACAACCAGCAGCCAATGCAACTGTTGCATCTGCACTGAGAGTTTTAGTGTACGTGTAAATGCTCTTTTACAGTGGGGAGAAAGCTGTTCCTGCTTTCACTCTAGAGACTGAAAATGGAAAATAAATTAGTTTTACAGCCTAATAAACTTTTTAGTGAAACTAAAAATATAAAAGGATATTAGGACCTAATGTGCAGGTAAATCCAGATGGAAATGGTGAACCAAAAGATAACTAAATAAAAAGAAAATAAACAAAACGGCAAAAAGAAAACAACTTCAGTGGCTGAGGATCGAACCCTGGACGAATGCGTCGGTAGTGGCTGTTTCAACCGAACGCGCCACAGGCAAAAAAAACAGAGACTCAAACATAAGGAAATGCTTTAAGCACTGACCACTCCATTGCACCAATGGCGTAAGTGGGTCCGTGCCTGCCAATTGCTGATGATCTACGAATCACCAGCTACCAACTTGCTGTAACAAGCACAAATACGAGAGACAGGTGAGGTCCCAATATGGATCAATGACACAACACCTCAGTAACCTCAAAAGTGTACTTATATACACGGGCCAACAGGTGTCGCCAAATGCGCAATGAACACTAACAAGCGCTCACGCATGCGTGATTGCCCCCTAGCATACCCAGACCTGAAGTATGATGACCACAAACGTGACGGTACGTAGATCAGCGTAACAGTTATACAATCTGTATGTAGTACAGTCTAAAAATATGTTGAAAATTCAGAAGGAAAAAAAGACAAATCTATAGTGTCAGTTAAATTCCAATATATTTTTTAAAGTCCTGCCTACTTATAATTCTAATACCTTGTGTTTTTACTTTGACAGTATGAAGAAATGGCAAAATTATGCATATGTTATTTAAAGTTCTATAAAATAAGCAAATCAAACTGTTACAAAATCATTCTTCCACAGCCTTGAAGAACCCTTACTCTTGTACTCATGAAATGAGTTTCAGACATTTTTACTCTTGGAATTTGGAGTTGTGTTATGGCAAACTTATGTGAAGTGTAAATTTGCTTCTATATACATCACTGTTTGGGGTTCCGGGGTTTAGCGAAGTGCAGATGGCGTGACCGCATTAAATGGCGCATCTCCTCATCAACAGTTGCATTGGCTGCTAGTTGTTGCCGCTGTCGCCATAGTGTTTATGTCTTTAGGTGAGTTTAATATGTTTGTTAGGCCAATAGCCTCATTAATCTGCGTCTGAGCTCTTGGTTCCAAGCTATAGGGATTTCCACTTGTTAGGAAAACGGGGGTGTTGCATAACTTACTATAAGCGAATCAAAACTGCTTATTAATACGACCACTCTCTAGGCCAGTCAGAAAACATGACCATCAAACTCTTACATTCACTATCAAACTCTCTTCCAGTCACCCCCCCCCCCCCCCACACACACCACACCAACACCCTTCACCTTGATTCTCACTTTGCCCCAACAAATAAACACATAAAATAATATAACATGAAGAATCAGAAATAATCCTAGATTTTCTTTTTACTACAGTCTCCGGCCTAACTAGAAACATTACAGAAATTGACAATGCAATTCCTCATAATTGCAATGGTAATTATTTTAAAAGGTACAAAATTCAAGTCTAAAACTCCATGCTCATCACACTCAGCTATTCAGCAACCTACCAGATGCAGCACTAGTGTAACAGTATGTTTACTTGTCTGTAAATTATGACTATAATATTTTATCCCAATTACTAATACCGTACTGTATTCCCTGATCAAGTAAATCATCTAAGTAAATATAAAATGGAAAACATTTACCTTAGATGTTACTGGTCCGCTATGATGTTTCCTTTAAGATTAATGTTAGGACTTGCCGTAGTGCAATGCTTATCTCTTTGTCCCAGTCTAAGTGAGCTGCTGAAGAGGTGTGGACACTTAGTTTCTGTCTTTACAGATAAGTGCAGTGCAATAAACAACTGTAAGCTCATAAACTGTTTTATATGTGCATTTGTGTTTTTCCTTATTTCAAATGATTGAAAAATGTAAATAACTCCAATATTCTGTTTTATCTGCACTATTCCTAACATGAAATAACTTAAGTGGATTTTACTAGATTAGTTCCTTGAGATGAGTTACTAAGTCAGTCACTGTGAATCAAGAATGTTGTGTCTAAATATGTGAAGCATAAGGCATTCTTAAAGTAAATACAGAAACCCTTAAGGATGAAGGGTGGGAGTAGCATTTTTCTAAAACTCACAAGTCTTTCAGTTCCATAAAAAAGTACAGCAGATATGCAGTTTATCACAGTACTTCCAGTTTATTTGGTTTTTCAGAGGTGTTTTACTGATTTTTGAATATGTTAATATCAAATTTGATGCCTGCAACACATGGATGGTTCAGCAAACACCTGTTTAAAATGACCCTCCAGTAGACAGGAGAGCTGGTAACAGATGGATACTAAATAGAGCATCCAAAAAATACTCAGCTGTTGAAGCAAATATTAAATATATTGTCTTTTTACTATTTTCAATTACATATACAAAATATAATTGTATTAATCACTATACACTGCATTTATAATAATATAAATTATGTTTTATTTGCATGTGTGTGTGTGTGTGCTTGTCTTGCTACTTATGAGGACTAAATGCCCTTACAGTGAAACCTAGCAATTTTCACTTCTGAGGATCGCTTTGCAGATCCTCACTTCTTTATTTGCTTTTTTTTACATAAATGGAACTATTATTTGAAAAACTAAAAGGTATTAATTGAGGTTAAGGTTAGAGTTAGTGATAGGTGTAGTGTAGCGTTAAATTGCAACAATAATCTTTCATTTTTATTCATGTGAATGGAAAGTGTCTGTGTGTGTGTGTGTGTGTGTGTGTGTGTGTGTAGTGCTCAATAAATACAAACTTCAGCAGCTGATTCAAGCAGCAATTGGCCACAGGTTTATTAACAAAAAAAGAAATTTACAAGAGATTGAGATGAGTTTATATGAGTTGGAGGTAGGGAAGTAAACCATGGATGGTGCCAAAGAAAAGAACAAAACATAAGATTATAGATCCTGTACTTAAACACAAGTCAAACTAAGCTGACTAAGTAGCAGAGAAAACAAACCTAGCTACTAGACTAGTTCAGACCTCACAAAAATATGAGTGGTGGCACCTGCTATCTATCTTAGTGTGTCTAGACATTAATAAAATGCTTCCCTTAAGCGTATACTAAGAGAACAACAGGAAATAAAAGACATAAAGCGAACCAAGTACACATACATTAACCATTGTGGTGAAAGCAGAGCTTAAATTTACACATCATGTGCTAAGCGATTAACAAATTAAAAATGAGTGTAGCTGAGCAGGTTTGTGGCTTCCTCATTTCTGCCATGGAGGATTAACGCAGATCAATCCAGTAGTGTCGACAATTGGAGGATCATCATCATCATCAACATGAAGGATCGATAGGTAAGTGTGTAAAAGTAAAGGGGATTATGATCTTATTTTATATCATCCAGTGTACTATAACATAGCTAGTACAGGAACAGTTTTTGGAACTTCACATCAGATAGCTGAGCTGACTGCTTTGTTCGCTCCTCCTCCAACAGGCAAAACACATGATGGTACTAACAATGAGTACAGTGCAAACTACAACAGAAATGATCATGTATATGCCCTGTGGTATAGTGGTTTGGTCTCCTTTTTGATAAGGGTCTGTACAGTTAGCAAGTGCAATTCTATTCAGTAGAGGAAAATATACGTTTATTATGCTGATATCTATCAAGTGTGAGGGACTAAAGCACACCAGAGATGTGATGTTTTTAACCTTTCCTGGATATTTCCATAGCCAGTTTTGAAATGGTACAATCTTATGGTCACACTTCCAGGGATTATCTGAAATATCTAAATGATCAACATTGGTTAATGAATCTAAAAGGTCCTGGGGTAAATATGATAAAGAATTGTTTTGAAGTTCCAGCTGAAATATGTAGGGAATTCCATCAAGCAGCTTCCCTGGAAGGTGATGAATTTTGTTGTTTTCCAACGATATGTTGACCAACTTAGAGAGGCCACTAAACACTCCTTCCTCAAGGCTCAACAGGCGGTTCGTGTGTAGAGAAATTTCTTCCAGCTCAGTCAATCCATTAAAGGCTCCTGGAGAAACATGTGAGATTTGGTTTTTGCTCAGCACCAGAAGTCGTAAATTAGTTAAATTGCTGAACACATTTTCCTCAAGTCGGGTTAACATATTGTTATACAGCCATAACTCCCGGATGACCATGGAGCCAAAGGTCCTTGTTGACAGATTCCGTAGCTGGTTTTCATGAAGTGTGATTTGATGCAGTTTGGGTAGGTTTAGAAAGATGCCTTCAGGGAGGAAAGATAATCGGTTATTGGAGAGATAGAGCTTCTTCAGTTTGTTCTGATGTTTGAAAAGTTCTGCAGGTAAGTGCGTAAGACGATTGTTCTGCAGATGCAGGGTCTCAAGCTTAACCAGGTTCCTAAAGGTATCAGCTGTGATCCCATTTAGACTGTTCTGTTGGAGTGATAAGAGTTTAAGTTCCCTAAGTCCATAGAAAGTCTCATTATTCAGATTCCTGATACCATTTCTCTGCAGCATTAGGTTTTCCAAGCAAAGTAGGCCCTGAAATGCCTTATCTGGAATAGAAGTCAGGTTGTTTTTGCTTAGGTCTAAGCTCTTCAAAGCTTGAAGTGGAGTGAACAGAGATGAGGGAAGTTTATTTAGCTTGTTGTTGCTCAGTATCAGAGATGTGAGTAACTGTAGTTTCTGAAACAGATCCTCTGGCAGAGAAGTCAGGTCAGTTCCTGTAAATGCTAAGGTGACGAGATTGATTGTCTTGTCAAATGTGTGAGATTGTATCTCATTTGTTATTGACTGATTGACAACAAATTTTGTGAGAGTCCCAGGTATTACATCAAAGTCAGTTGGTTTCAGTGATGAAATATTGGTATTTGCAAAGTATAAAGAGGTTGTAGTTGAAGGAATGGTGGATGGAAAGTCTTGAATGTTGTGGCCTTCGCATGAAGTTTTGTTACCCTTGCACTGGCAGTGCTGTGGGCATCCGCAAACCACAGCATTTAGGGTATAAATGCAGAGAAATATATACTGTTTCAGATCCATGGACTCCTGGAAAGGAATAAGTAACAATATGAAATAAAATTTTCATCTGTAAACATCTTGGATCTTGTTAATAATTATTCTCATCAATTACTACTACTTCTAAGGCCAATAATATATACAAGTATGTGCCGTTTAATGTCCACATTGCGTTCTGTGAAACAGGTCATTGACCATACATTACCATAACAGCTGCGTGAGAGCAATATGTAAATATTTGCAGAGATACAGCTGCAAACATGAGTGGAGCACTACCATCTACATGGCATCTGAAACCTAAACTGGTATACATATCACTCCCTCCAAGAAATACACAACACTGTGGTACTTCAGTTACAAGCACACATTAACAACTATGAACCCTATAGAACTAAAATATAAACTTGCATGAAGGAATATAAACATAAATAAACATACATTGCTGGCTGCACACAACTTCCACTTGAAGAAACACTAATTTCCAGAACAGGCAATGCAGTGTCACCACTTAAACACCTTAATCCTTTTAGTAAGTTAACCAACACAGCGCTATTATTAAGAAGTCACAGTGGTCAAATGACCAACGTACAGCACTTCTAGGTATATGTTGGTGAAGCCGGCAAGTTGCTTGTAGTGTTAAGGAGAGTACGAACTTTTCCATTTCATGTATCTGACCGTAAGATAGTTCCTACTTATGCATGCGGTTAATGCAAAGTAAGTCAATATTCTTGAAAATAAATACAATAAAAATATGTAAACAACACATCAAATGAAACAATATTTATGGCAGTAAAAATACACATGCTACAAAATGTTTAATTTGACCAGCTGTTTAAGGCTGTTTTAATGTCCAGAGTAAAAAGGTTTTCATTTCCTATAAAGAAGTTGGTCATTAAAGCGACTGTATGCTGATTGGATGGTCATTAAATGGCACTTAGCAGTATATAATATGTAATATTATGTTACATATTACATATATAAATAATACAGTAATAGTGTTATTGAATTATGAAATATGTACATAATATCTCTCTCTCACACACACACACACACACACACACACACACACACACACACACACACACATCACACACACATGTGTGAGAGATATTATTTTACATGGAAAGGGTGCAAACTTAAGGCTAGTAATGAGGTAAAAAAGCTCAAAGATTGACAACAGGTGGTGTCAACAGGTGATAATAAGCACGATTTGTTACAAAAGCAGCATCCACAAAGGCTGAGTCTTTGATGAGCTAGATGGGCAGATGATATCCAGTTTGTTAACAAATGTGTGAGAAATTTATTGAAAATGTTTCTGAAAGAATTATTGGAAACATTTTGCATATTACAATTTCTTTTCATACTGTTCCCTCTACAACTGCCAACTGTCATTACATATGTTAGTATAAATCTACAACATCTGATCATTGTCCATGCCAAGTTTAAGTTATAGCTATTGGATCTTGAGATCTGTTATATTTTTGGTTATGGCTTTAATTGGAGCGTAACACTTTCAAACTTGGTATGGAAGCCGACATATAGCAATTGTATAACAGAATCTGAAATTAAGGTTATACTATAAACATTTTCAGAAACATTTCCAGGTTAATGTTCCAAATCTTTGTAATACAGTATACATAATAATACAAAATTAATGTATTCATCTATTAATTTTGATTAAATAATAGTATGATATTATATAATAATATTATATATAAATAAAAAATTTAATTATATTAAATAATTGATATACATAATTCATATCACTGATTGTATCACATTAACCACACTTAATCACAATTTGCCTGCTCCTATTTGACTCTAAATAAATAGTTCCATTAAATTAGACCTACATTACCATACAAGTGGTCATTATAAACTTCAATTCATATAGTATCTTTTAATAATTCAGTGACATTTTCATCATGTCACAAAATTTCACTAGAACTTCTCTAATGTAAAACTAACCCCAAACAATAGCCATTACTAGAATTATACTATTTTAAATGTAAAAATCTAAATGTTCATAGTTTCATAGTTTTTATTTTTGTTATTATTATTTTTAATTAAAAACAGCATGTTCAAGTTGTTACTTTGTACGACATGGACAAAAGCTGCTGTCACACAGTTATACGTAAAAAGAATAAGTAAGCAGTTTGCATGTTCTCCCTCTGTCTTTGTGGGGTTCCTCTGGGTAGTCTCGTTTCCTCCCATTTTCTAAATATATGTGTTAGGACAACTGGAGTGGCTAAAAGTGTCCCAGTCTGAGTTTGAAAAATACTTGCTAAAGTTGTTAAAAGATTAAGAAAAATACTCAAGAATTTAGATAGTGAGCTACCCCTGAACACACACACACACACACACACACACACACACACACACACAAATAAATAAATAAATAAATACAACAATTGTTACAAATACAACAATGTAAACAGTAGAACCCACACAGCTCCAGTTGTTCTTGTTTTCCATTAAGACTTAATTCTTTAAAAAAATTTTGCTTTAATTTTTCTGATTTTTATTTTCGCTGCTGGCTTCCATAAAGGTTTTTAAGACAACCATATTTGTATAGTAAGTACATTTATCTGTTATCTGAGTGCAGTGTATTCCCACAAATGCATTAATGCCTTAAAAGAGTTTTAATTCACACTCTAAAGAACCTTACCTTTGGCAGTTGGCAGTTGAGGGATATCAACAGACTCCTTTCTCTTTTATCTTCAGTTAAATTGGGTTCCACCCTTATCTTTTCAACAGTTGAAGTGTTTTCGTCAGATTCCTGTTAGCGTATATACACTCCCCCAGCCATTCTCTCTAACATCATGAGTTCAATACAGCAGCACCATAAGTCTTATTGAAAAGCTTTGCAGGCTGACACATATTGTTTGAAACCAAGTAATTGGGAAATAGCTTGTTCAGGGCTCCACCCTTTTAATGGTCCTTATAGAACATTTACATTTACATTTACAGCATTTAGCAGACGCCCTTATCCAGAGCGACTTACATTTCATACCATCTTACCAAGCAATTGTGGGTTAAGGGGCTTGCTCAAGGACCCAACAGTGGCAGCTTGGCAGAGGTGGGATTTGAACCCTGGACTTTCTGGTCCAGAGTCCAGTACCTTAACCCCTAGGCTACCACAGTCACAGTTATAGAAGACAGATTGGCTTCAGAATTCTGTGGTTTTGTCCTTGATATCTCTTAGGTTTTATGATTTATCTGTGATATGACAAATGTAGAATCATAAGTTATAATTGATTGTTGGTCATAAGTCAGTATAATCAATATAAATCTGTATAATAATGTTTTGCACCACTTGTACCATTTTTACCATTTTGATGTGTACCCAGTACTGTATGGTAACCAAGTAAGTAAATAAATAAATAAACAAATAAACCCAGAGTTTAAACCTGGAGCAAAAATGATTAACAACATATTTCACAATTCAAATAGTTATATAATTTAAGTTGTATTTTCATCCTAAACCTGAACTCTTTGTGTGGTTCTGTGAAACTGCTACAGAATCAAACATATATTTAATAAAGGTTTTCATTGCATATGTTCAAGCTTAAGTTTATAATGACAAAATATTAATTATCTAATGCAAGTATGTGTTTCCCTGATGCTCACTACTGTGTCTTTTAAAAACTAAGCAGAGAAATAGTCTGTTACATGTAATCTACACTGCTCAAAAAAATAAAGGGAACACTTAAACAGCACAATATAACTCCAAGTAAATCAAACTTCTGTGAAATCAAACTGTCCACTTAGGAAGCAACACTGATTGACAATTAATTTCACATGCTATTGTGCAAATGGAATAGACAACAGGTGGAAATGATTGACAATTAGCAAGACACACTCAATAAAGGAGTGGTTCTGCAGGTGGGGACCACAGACCACTTCTCAGTACCTATGCTTTCTGGCTGATGTTTTGGTCACTTTTGAATGTTGGTGGTGCTTTCACACTCGTGGCAGCATGAGACGCACTCTACAACCCACACAAGTGGCTCAGGTAGTGCAGCTCATCCATGATGGCACATCAATGCGAGCTGTGGCAAGAAGGTTTGCTGTGTCTGTCAGCGTAGTGTCCAGAGGCTGGAGGCGCTACCAGGAGACAGGCCAGTACACCAGGAGACGTGGAGGAGACCGTAGGAGGGCAACAACCCAGCAGCAGAACCTCTACCTCCGTCCTTGTGCAAGGAGGAACAGGAGGAGCACTGCCAGAGCCCTGCAAAATGCCCTCCAGCACGCCACAAATGTGCATGTGTCTGCACAAATGGTTAGAAACTGACTCCATGAGGATGGTATGAGGGCCCGACGTCCACAGATGGGGGTTGTGCTCACCAGCCCAACAACCGTGCAGGACACTTGGCATTTGCCAGAGAACACCATGATTCTCAATTCCGCCACTGGCGCCCTGTGCTCTTCACAGATGAAAGCAGGTTCACACTGAGCACATGTGACAGATGTGACAGAGTCTGGAGACGCCGTGGAGAGCGATCTGCTGCCTGCAACATCCTTCAGCATGACCGGTTTGGCAGTGGGTCAGTAATGGTGTGGGGTGGCATTTCTTTGGAGGGCCGCACACCCCTCCATGTGCTTGCCAAAGGTAGCCTGACTGCCATTAGGTACCGAAATGAGTTCCTCAGACCCCTTGTGAGACCATATGCTGGTGCGGTTGGCCCTGGTTCCTTATAATGCAGGACAATGCTAGACCTCATGTGGCTGGAAGTGTGTCAGCAGTTCCTGCCAAGATGAAGGCTTGAAGCTATGTACTGGCCCGCTGTTCCCCAGACCTGAATCCGATTGAGCACATCTGGGACATCATGTCTCGCTCCATCCACCAATGTCACATTGCACCACAGACTGTCCAGGAGTTGGTGGATGCTTTAGTCCAGGTCTGGGAGGAGATCCCTCAGGAGACCATCCGCCACCTCATCAGGAGCATGCCCAGGTGTTGTAGGGAGGTCATACAGGCACGTGGAGACCACACACAATACTGAGCTTCATTTTGACTTGTTTTAAGGACATTACATCAAAGTTGGATCAGCCTGTAGTGTGTTTTTCCACTTTAATTTTGTTTGTGACTCCAAATCCAGGCCTCCATTGGTTAATAAATTTGATTTCCATTGATGATTTTTGTGTGATTTTGTTGTGAGCACATTCAACTTTGTACAGAACAAAGTATTCAGTGAGAATATTTCATTCATTCAGATCTAGGATGTGTTATTTGAGTGTTCCCTTTATTTTTTTGAGCAGTATACATTACATAATCAAGCACAAATAGACTCACACAAGCATGCACGTACAAACTACATGACGTGACAATCAATCATTTACGAATTTAATTTATCCTTTTTTTGTGAATATGTTCTTTCAATTTAGCAGTATTCAGTTAAATAGTTACATTTACAGATAGTACCAGAAGTTGAATCTGTTCATCTGGACATAAGGTTTTGTGGGAGAAACGTTTCGTCACTCATGTAAGTAACTTCTTCAGTCTCAGCTGGTTGGAAAAAGTCCCCAATCTTATATACAGCTTCTGTGCATAACAACTGATACCAGCACCACTACATAACAATGGGACCGGTGATCAGTTTAATATGCAGATTACCATAGCCATTACTGACAATGGCCACGTCTGCCATTCACACAGGATTGGGGAAGGGCTGCGATAACGCCGTTGTAATATGGTGAGAGATGTACTCTGAGGCTCCCTCCTCGGTTCAGGGATGGACGTTCCCTTTTTTCACTTTTTTTTCCAATTAGCTGAGACTGAAGAAGTCACTTAGATGAGTGACGAAACGTTTCTCCCACAGCTTGCTAGAGTTTTGCAGTGCTTGTGCGGCATCCGATGCAATCTGCCCACACCTTTGTGATCGATTGCGATTGACATATTGTGCACCTGTACCGAATCGCTTAAACGCAGGTTAGAAATCAGTTGTAGGTTTATTGAAACAGGATACAAAAAACAGTCCAGTAGTCAATAGCTGAGTAGTCAAACCAACCGAGCGTCAGAGCCAAACGGGAGATCCAAAAACCAGAAAACGTAGACGGGAATATAATTCAGAAACCAGGTAAACTGTAGCAAATGCAAAAACCGCTCAGAAACGTACCAACAATATGGACGAGACCTCGCGCCGACTAATGGGGACCTCTGTTGGTGCGGAGGCGAGTCCGCAGTTACCCTGACAGCACCCCTGTGCTAGAGCATTCAAAAACAAGGATTAAAGCGGGTGCCAAAGCAAGACAGCATTTCAAAACTCGACCAAAACAAGTTTCAAAGTATCAAAGCAAGTTTTCAATACAAGTTTACAAACGAGTGTTAATAAACATGAAGCACTGACATGAAAGCATGAAGCACAACACTATTTAATGTTTACAAGTGCAGGATACAAAACACAAGTGACATCAGTGATCTCCGACATGCTCAGGCTCACTTGACATGAACACACACAGACAAAACTACTATAACTCTGTATTCTATGTGTACATGTGTTGGTAACAGTTATGCCAATTATCTTATTGGGGGGTTTAACTGTAGATAAATTGCAGGTTTCTTGCAAACCCTGTCCAATGATTTAAACAGTGAGTGTGAAGCTCAGACAAACACATTTTTCATAAAACATGATAAGGTAGATTATTACAATTTATCTCTGAAACAATGTCAATATGATGGCAAATATGTTTAAGTTAGAATAGCAGTATTTTAGAATAATCAGATCATCAACTATGAACTACCAGGGAAGAAGGACAGCAAATGGAGACAAAATGATGCTCCATTTGGCATGGCAAACAGATGCCTGGCTAAAATAGTCACTGAATATGGTACTCTTTGACTGCCTGTCACAATTCCAGTTGGAATTAGGTGTTGTTCCATCAAATCAGTGTGCAAACATTAGTTAAATTGTGCGCTCTGGTAGTGGAATAGACACAGCACTTTCAGTGACAGGGCTGGTGCTAATGGAAAAAGAAATACAAATTAAGTGTTTCAAAGAAAAATTTTGTAAAGCATTTCAAGGTCCTGGAAGTGGCCTAGCCAGTCTCCAGACCTCAAACCCATAGAAAATGTGTGGAGGGAGTTGAAAGTCCGTGTTGCCCCAAAACATCACTGCTCTAGAGGAGATCTGCATGGAGGAATGGGCCAAAATACCAGCTACAGTGTGTGCAAACCTGGTGAAGACTTACAGGAAACGTTTGACCTCTGTCATTGCCAACAAAGGTTATGTTACAAAGTATTGAGTTGCATTTTTGTTATTGACCAAATACTTATTTTCCACCATAATTTACAATTCAATTCTTTAAAAATCCTACAATGTGATTTCCTGGATTTGTTTTCCCATTTTGTCTCTCATAGTTGAAGTGTACCTATGATGAAAATTACAGACCTCTCTCATCTTTCTAAGTAGGAGAACTTGCACAATCAGTGGCTGACTAAATACTTTTTTGCCCCACTGTAAGTCTTTATAAACATTTTTGTTGGTTTGTTGGCTAAATGTTAACTGTTCGGCTATGATTGAATGTTTGCTGTTCTGGATTTGTCATTAGAATGGCACATACAAAATGTTTGAACCAAAACAGAACTCTTATACTTGAGTGGAAATTTAAATACTGATTATAAAACATTACTCCAGTATTATTATTAAGTATTAAAAGAAAAAAAAACTGTGGTGTAGTAATGTTATTTTCCTTTGAAACTTTCCATGTTAAGCGCTGCCCCGGACTTGGGCTTGCTACACCCCTCCTCGCTGCCAGAGGCGATCTGGACTGTATTTAATCAGGGCCCTAGCTCTCAGACTTTGCAGGGAATTACATCGGGGTATCACGTTGGACTGCTCGTAGCGCCCGCGTGTCGTGGTGATTCACCCTGTTCACCCGCGAGTTGCAGTAAGCCCGCATATGTATGCCGTGTTGCGGAAGCTGCTTATGTATGCCTGTTGTGGTAAGCCAGTATATGTTCGCTGTGTTGCAGTAAAGCCTGCTCATGTTTGAACTGTGCGCTGGTTCACCCTGTTTGCCCGCGAGTTGCGGAAAGCCTGCTTATGTATGCCGTGTTGTGGAAGGCCCGCGTAGGTATGCCGTGTTGTGGTAAGCCAGTTTATGTTTGCTATGTTGCGGTAAAGCCCGCTCATGTTTGCTGTGTTTCGGTAAACCAGCTTATATTCTCTGTGTTGCCCGCCATAGTTTTTGTCATGTAATAAACCCCATTCGTTTAACCCTTGTTAAACCTGCGCTCGTCTCCATTCCCCCGTTCACGCCCTGCCATTACAGACACTGTGTTCAAAAGTTTTATTTAACAATCATAGAACATCATCTTTGGGAGGAGATTTGGGGATATTATAATTATAACAGTTGGCAGACAAAAGTCAGTGAAGAAATGTTTTGAAACTGTGATTCTTTACTGAATTTAAACTGGGACATGTCATGTTCAGTGAATCTCAACTGAAACATAGACTTGAATCGAATTGTGTCGATGCTGTAGCAAATCATATCAGCTTAGTAATTAATCAAAGTGTTAATAAAGGCCATGGGTGTTTCTAGGATGGAGAATATAAAGACTGTAGGCCTGTTAAACTGTAGGCCTGGTCGGCAAATTCAACAAAAATCAGTCAATAAACTGACTGGTGCATTTCAATTTGAAAGCACATTATATTCTGCATATATTCTACACTCTCTACGGATGTTCTCTATGGAAATGTAGTGAGTAACTTCAGGTATTTCATAATTTTTTTTAATAATCTTTAAATGTAGTGAAGGGGAAGTAAAATATCTATAATACAGTGTGTATGTATGTGTATATATATATACTCCAGTAAAATATTCAATACTTGAAATGGTACATAAGAACAGTAACTGAGTAAATGTACTTACTAAATATTGAGTAAATGTACTACTGCCAACCACTGCACATAGGAATATACAGTATGTTTTGGAGGTTACAAGGTTACAAAGATCCACCTAAAGGAAGGAGTTTAGGAAGGTTTTCAAGGTCAAAGTAAAAGCCAAATTTATTTATATAGTGCTTTTTACCTTAAAGGATTGTCTCGAAGCAACTTTACAAAGATCTAGGCCCAAAGCCCAGTTGAGGAAGCCTTGGGTGACAGTGGAAAGGAAAAACTCCCAAAATTTTATAAGGGTGTAACTTTGTAAGGACCAAGACTCAAAAGGGGACCCAACCTCCTTTGGCAGCATAAGAATTAAACTAAGTCACCTAACTAATAAAGTTTTGGTAATTGTTTACTAACAGAAGCTAAATGTAAAAAACAAACCAAAACAAAAAAAAACAGAGAGCATGAGCTTATTAAAAAGAATATCTAAATTAAAATATAATAAGGTGTAGACAGCAATAAATTAAAGATAATACAACATTGTTAAGAGTATAAAATAGAGAATATAAAATTATAAAAATATAAGACAGTATATTAAACTGTGTATATAAACTCTGAAACTGGAAAATCCCCTGTCAAGGTCAAACTCAGGAACACAACAACAGAACCGTGATGAGACTCCTTGACAACTTGAAACTATCCAGTTGTCTACCGCTAAGCCACACTGGTTCATATCCCACCTCTGGCCAGGAGAGGTGTGAGTTGCATTCTGATTTGGCGAGGAGTCTCATCATTGCCAGGCTTGGTACCAGCTTCCAGGCTGTGGCCTGGTGAGGGCTCTTTCCATTGAGTCCTGCCTTTCAGAATGTTGCCAAGGTCTCTCTCCACTATGCCATATTCCAGCTTTGTTGGTCTGTATGTTCCCGAGTTTCAACCTACATAGTCTCAGAGTTCCACGTGTCATCTGCAGGGCACCAGATCACCGGTATCCTGAGTGCCTAATAGATAAACAGTTCTTAATGTCTCCTTCATAGTTAGAGCTCAAACCAAAATGGTGAAATAAAATAAGCAATAAAATAAGCTCCTCATGATCAGTATTCAATAAACTCACAAAAATGGTTGTGGAACAACAAACATTCCCATGCTTTCCTTCAGTCAGTGTCACAGTTCTTCCCAGGTGGGTTTTTTCTCTCAGATTCATTATATTTAACTTCGTGCAGATATGGTGTTTTACCAGCTAACACGTGTCCATCTTTTGGGAAAGTTTATTTAATTTGAATGTTAGAAACAACTCCACCACAAGAGGGCTCTAGAAGACTTAAATTTGCCCATATTGCACAGAGAGGAAGCAACATAACAGTGTGTGGATCACTAGGTGTTAGTGTTTGAGGCACACAAGTTCTCACTCCGCTAAACTGACCACTGATGAATGACTAAAGTGTCATTAACACAAACATTCCATTGAAAATGGTCAGATGTACCTGGTAAGTGGTGACAAGATTTAACCATCCTGATATTGTCTTCAAGCCAGTGGTGGTCCTAGGGAGTTGAGGCACATTACATTACAACAGATGGGCTACATTTGGTATTGTTATATATTCTATATACAGCATGTACTAAATCACTTTTGCTTGCAGATGGTGGCAGATGCATGATATGTGTAGTGTTATATAGTACCGTTGGGAGCTTCCAGAAGGACCTGGTGAAAGCAATAATAAACTCCGTGCTGAACTAAAGCATCCTGCAGTGCACAGCAAGCATCTGTGTTCCGATGCTCTTCTGGCTGAGTTCACATGCTGGGCATGATGCATAACACTGACACTGAGCCAGAGTACATTTGTAGCAGCAGCAGGACAAACCTGGTAGCCAAGTTTAAAAGGTATACAACTAGAATAATCTATCTTTAATCTTAGAATTATAGGCCATCTATAAAATATGCTAATGTTATGGATAAAGCAGTAGACAGTTTTCATAGGTTATAGGATCTAGTTGAATATGGAAACATAACAGCATACATTTACTTGTATATGCTGTTAAAACAAGGTTTGGAAATGTTGCACAGAATTTGAATATCCACATATAATAACATATGCAATCTTGGTTATCAGCTCAGCAAGCTGGGATTCCCAAATAAAATTGTCCACACATGGTATAGTGTACAGTGGTGCTTGAAAGTTTGTGAACCCTTTAGAATTTTCTATATTTCTGCATACACATCCTAAAAGTAGATGAAGATAACCCAGTTAAACAAATGACACAAAAATATTATACTTGGTCATTTATTTATTGAGGAAAATGATCCAATATTATATATTAGTGAGTGGCAAACGTATGTGAAGCTCTAGGTTTAGCAGTTAATATGAAGGTGAAATTTGTGTCAGGTGTTTTCAAACAATGGGATAACAATCAGGTGTGAGTGGGCACTCTATTTTATTTAAAGAACAGGGATCTATCAAAGTCTGCTGTTCACAACACTTGTTTGTGGAAGTGTATCATGGCACGAACAAAGGAGATTTCTGAGGACATCAGAAAAAGAGTTGTTGATGCTCATCAGGGTGGAAAAGATTACAAAACCATCTCTAAAGAGTTTGGACAAAGGACCCCAGGGTAACTTCTAAGCAACTGAAGGCTTCTCTCACATTGGCTAATGTTAATGTTTGTGAGTCCACCATCAGAAGAGCACTGAACAACAATGGTGTTCTCCAAAAAGAGCATTGCTGTTCGTTTGCAGTGTGCTATAGATCAAATAGACAATCCAGAAGTCTACTGGAAGAATGTTTTGTGGACGGATGAGACCAAAATAGAACTTTTTGGTTTAAAAGGAAAGCGTTATGTTTGGAGAAAGGAAAACACTGCATTCCAGCACAAGAATATTTATGCAGAAGTATAGAAAATTCTAAAGGGTTCACAAACTTTCAAACACCACTGTATAAACATTGTTAAACATTGCCTCTTTTAGTGTAAGAAATGTACGTAACAATTGACTGGGACCACTGACCTGAACCAGCACAAACATTTTAGTACCTTGTATTTCTGCTTATTGTTCCTCCACCAAACTTTAGACTTTGCTTTTTATAATATAATAAATAATAAATTGTATTGGGTTTTTTGGGATGAGCCAAACAATTAATCACACAGACTCCCTTATTATGCAACGTGATTCGTTACACCAGATAATGCATTCCTGCCACATTTAAGTATAATGGTGGTGTCTTTTATACTGTATATCCAGCTGATTCTAGGCACTGCACATAGTTTTCTTAGTTTTGCTTGGCTCTTAGCTATTGAAGTACAATCCATAAAGATCCAGTCGAACAATTATTTTACTGACAATGCTTCCAGGGGTGTTATGGTGTGTGCTTGGGAGTGCTTCAACTGAGGAAAGTTGATCTTTCATTCAGTGAACTTGTGTGGGCTGGCACTTGGCCTTCACTATACAATAACAAGAGCTGACTTTTTGGAAAGGCAGAATCCTCTGACAATGTTCACATACCTCTGGCCATAAAGTTTAACACCTGGATCAAGTGATTTTTATTTCATGTTAGAATGCAGTGACAAAAAACCCTTCTCACTGTAGTGTCATGGCAGCATCATAAGAATTTTTAACTCGTATTACCTATGTTGGGGTAGTTACTCAAAAAAAGTAATCCATTACTGATTACTCTTTACTTAACTATAATTGTAATGGGACTACTTTACTAATTTTAAGTTACATTCTAAAACCCACACAAATATACTGAAATCAAATCTACAAATCTACACAGACACAAAATTGATAGACAATATTTTTCCATAGTTTATTTAGGAACAAATGTAGCAGTAGTAGCAACATTAGACAAGTATAAAAGTAATTTCACTACACTTGATGTTACACTTGATTTTGGGAAACCCAGCATGGGGTTCGAGTCCCTGTAATTAGTAAAGGAGGGTTTGGTTTTGTGGGTTTTAGTAGAAAACCTATGGTCACGTTGACCTAACATGCCAAAACAGATAACTTGACTACCGCCTGGCATTCTTTTTATAGCACACGCACTGTCTGTTTGAAGAACCGTTTGGGACTCGAAAGAGTCGAATCACTAAAAAGAGCCAGAATCGCACGTCACATTTACAGTCACATGACACGCTGCCACATGAGCTGTGCCGTCTGATGTGAGAAGACACAAATGCATGCAGACAGTAAAACAGCGTGGGAAATGTTTATGCTTTGGGTATTAAAAATAAAATTTTTATAGAAAGACTTGAGTAACGGAAGTAACTTTTTAAAGTTATGTAACTATGATGCGATTACAAAATATTTAACTGTAATGCATTACATACATTACAAAGATTAATCACATTATTATAACACCTTACCCCCAACACTGGTGATTACTTGTTTTAAGAGCAGTACACATCAGGACTTAATCGATATGGTACCAGGACTGCCAAATACAAGAGATTCTGCTGAGCTTTTGGAAGTGCTTAGGTTTATGCAGTTTTTCGATTACCTTCACTTGGCAAGGTAATTACTGCAACATCAGTACCATTATGTGTCTCTGACACCTCAGAAGTACGCTGAGTTACAACGTCAGTTGTAATTATGCTCTAATATAAAAGAGCATGGGAAGTGATCTAATTTATTCAACAGACACAGGAGCTATGCCATCATGCTATCAGAACTATTCAAATCGTATTGTATGACAGATGAAACCTGTTGGAATCATTCATTAATTCATTCATTTTCATACTTGCTTAAATCCAAGTCAGGGTGACAGAGAGCCAAAGCCTAACCATCAGCACAGAGCACAAGGTGGGAACCCACCCTAGACAGGGTGCCACACACACGCTCATTCATTCACACTAAAATGTTGTAGAGACGCCAAATGACCTAACGCATCTTTTTAATGTGGGAGGAAACCGGAGGAAACAAATGCACATACAGGGAGAATATGCAAACTCCACACAGGCAGAGTCTGGACAGGAAATCTAACCATTCCAGGAGCTGTGAGGTGTCCACTATGCTGCCCGCTGTTGGAAAAAAGTGTACAGAGGAGACTAAACATTATGACCACTTGCAAACAGTATAACTAATAACATATATCATCATACAGTCATGCATCTCAAAGTTTGGAATATATTACATGGAAAGAAAACTATTGGTTCTCATAGTCAGTGTGTTGGCCAGACGACTGGGTCAGAGCATCTTCAAAGGCTTGTGGGGTACTGCCAGTCAGCAGTGTTGAGTACCTACTGACAGTGGTCCAAGGAGGGAAACCATTAACTGGTGACAGAGTTTTTGGCACACTAAAAAGGACACTGCAGCACACTTCATAGAATCTTTTAAAATCCTGAGGAATCATGAGGAATATGTCAAAAATCACAGTGCATTGCCCCTTTCTGTGTTTTGGGCTACAAATTGAAGTACTGACCATGCTAACCTCTATCCACCATCTAAAGTACTCAGAATGAGTATGCATATGTTGAAACTGGATTTTGGAGAAGTTGAAGAAGGATGTCTGGTTTAATGAGTTCTGTTTTGTTTAGGTCCCATGCTGCAATGGGTACTTGTAATATTTTTACGGGGAAAGTGGGGCTGTGTGGCTATAATTGAAAATATTGTTGCAGGTCTTGGTGTACTCAGCTGTTCAT
Organism: Ancistrus triradiatus; assembly: GCA_025084515.1. NCBI lineage: Eukaryota > Metazoa > Chordata > Actinopteri > Siluriformes > Loricariidae > Ancistrus > Ancistrus triradiatus. Next base: position 42,837 of record JAJAGP010003168.1, read on the forward strand.
TTCTAGAATGTTTAGCTCAAATATTGATTCGTGCAGGTGCCTAAATTTCCGTGATCGTCTGGGAACAAACAAAGGCGTATGGATAATTAACGGGGACAGTTATCAAAACATAGCATGTGTATTGTGGAAACAAAGCTCTACCACTTTTGAAAAGTTTTCTATCACATAAGTGCAACATTTCCAAGGAAATGTCTTTGAAGAATGCAGTGGTGCTTGGAAGTTTGTGAACTCTTTAGAATTTTCTATATTTCGGCATAAATATGACCTTAAACGTCATCAGATTTTCACACAAGTCCTAAAAGTAGATAAAGAAAACCCAGTTAATCAAATGAGACAAAAATATTATATTTGGTCATATATTTATTGAGGAAAATGAGCCAATATTACATATTAGTGAGTGGCAAAAGTATGTGAACCTCTAGGAGTAGCAGTTAATTTGATGGTGAAATTAGAGTCACGTGTTTTTAGTCAATGTGATGACACTCAGGTGTGAGTGGACACCCTGTTTTATGTAAAGAACAGGGATTTACATTTACATTTACAGCATTTAGCAGATGCCCTTATCCAGAGCAACTTACAATTGATACAATCTCACAAACCAAGCAAGCTTGGCAGAGGTGGGATTTGAACACTGGACCTTTTTGGTCCATAGTCTAGTACCTTAACTGCTAGTCCCATGGGATCTATCAACGTCTGCTCTTCATAACACGTTTGTGGAAGTGTATCATGGCACGAACAAAGGAGATTTCTGAGGACCTCAGAAAAAGAGTTCATGATGCTCATCAGGGTGGAAAAGATAGCAAAACCATCTCTAAAGAGTTTGGACTCCACCAATCCACAGTCAGACAGATTGTGTACAAATGGAGGAAATTCAAGACCATTGATACCCTCCACAGGAGTGGTTGACCAACAAAGATCACTCCAAGAGCAAAGCGTGTAATAGTTGGCGAGGTCACAAGGGTAACTTCTAAGGAACTGAAGGCCTCTCTCACATTGGCTAATGTTAATGTTCATGAGTCCACCATCAGAAGAACACTGAACAACAACGGTGTGCATGGCAGGGTTACAAGGAGAAAGTCACTCCACTCCAAAAAGAACATTGCTGCTCATCTGCAGTTTGATAAACATCATGTGGACAAGCCAGAAATCTATTGGAAGAATGTTTTTTTGGATGGATGACACCAAAATATAGCTTTTTGGTTTAAAAGGAAAGCGTTATGTTTGAAGAAAGGAAAACAGTGCATTCCAGCATAAGAACCTTATCCCATCTGTGAAACATTGTGGTGGTAGTATCATAGTTTGTGCCTGTTTTGCTGCATCTATGGCTTTCCATACTTGATGGAACAATGAATTTTGAATTATATCAGATACTTCTAAAGAAAAATGTCAGGACAACTGTCCATGAACTGAATCTCAAGAGAAGGTGGGTCATGCAGCAAGACAACGACCCTAAAGCACCACAAGTCATTCTACCAAAGAATGGTTTTAAGAAGAATAAAGTTAATGTTTTGGAATGGCCAAGTCAAAGTCCTGACCTTAATCCAATCGAAATGTTGTGGAAGGACCAGACGTGAGCAGTTAATGTGAGGAAACCCACAAACATCCCAGAGCTGAAACTGTTCTGTATGGAGGAATGGGCTAAAATTCCTCCAAGCCGGTGTGCAGGACTACTGAAATTGGCTTTTGCACTTTTGCAGAAGTTGAACAGGGTGAAAAGGCTGAGATATGCTAAAGCTCTCGAATATTGGAATGCAGGTCAGTGGAAAAGAGTGTTATGGAGTGTCTGTAAGGTTAATTATGCTATTGCAAAACATGCTATTGCTAAAACAACAAAAAATGGTCACCTAAGACTTTTGCACAGTGCTGTACCTCATCTTACCAAAGCTGGAACCCTTTTTGTTTATCCAGAAAAAGCTAAATGGCTGAGAGAGAATGTCTTTATGATTATGCTGAGTGGAATCTATGATTATTACCACAGCTCATTGTGTGTTATGGTCATTATGGCAGTGCAAGAATATCATTAACATATGGCAAGAGTGGGCAGATGCAAATTATTGAAAATTATGATTTGTCCATGTTGATGGGAAGCAACACAAGGATATGCTCTCACATTAGTGAGAGTTAATTAAACTGCGTTAGTGCCTGTGTACTGAAATTGGAACGATTATTGGTTATGTTTATAGAACAGAATAGTAGTGCTGACAGTTTGTTGTTTTAAACCCCATAGACAGACAAACTGTAAAACACATGCTTTATAAAGTGAACTCCATACAGAAGACATAGACCCAACTGGAACTGTAGAGCCACATGAATTTTTGCTCAATATTTGCTCAAAGGCACAAAAGGGAGAACATCTTTTCTGCATAATTAGATTGCAGTATAAATACACTTTGCAGGATATAGTGTTTGTAAATTGTGTTTCGGGTATTTTGAAATCCAGTTCTTTGAAGTTCAAAACCTATATGCAGTACAGAAAGAGCATGACTTAAATGATTGTGCAAGATTGTGGTGGCCTAGCGGTTAAGGTACTGGACTATGGACCAGAAGGTCTGGGGTTCAAATCCTGCCTCTGCCAAGCTGCCAGTGTTGGGTCCTTGACCAAGGCCCATAGCCCACAATTGCTTGGATTGTAAGACTGTATAAGTTGTAAGTCGCTCTGGATAAGAGCGTCTGCTAAATGCTGTAAATGTAAGATTGGTATTGGCATTTTAATTCATATAGCAGGTAAGAACATTGCTGTGCATTGAAGAGGTTTAGGTTATGACCCATATTTTACCTCTTCGCAATCAATGACTATTGCAAGAACAGAGCATGAGTCATCACTTTCTGTTATAGAGAATGACTGATTACAGAAGGAATGGCTCTGTCATATCTTAGATGTACCTTAGGCAAGCAGCAGCACTGGGCCATCCTGTCTTGTACACTATTCTGGATGTGTGCAGCCAACAAGTATATATAGGAGGACTTGGTGCTGACCGGACTTGGTCTCATCAATGTTTATTTTCTTCAATGTTGACTTCCTTCCATGGTCACAGGCCCAGCAGAGGTCACTGTTACAGCACTAGGAGATTACCCAACTGCCTCTCTCCCTCAGGAACAGACAATTGTGTCGGCATGTGATGTTTGAGCAGGCCAGAAGGCACAATCATGGTTAGGACCCAGGGTCCCATGGCAGTGAGAAATCATATTAAACAACTGCACCACCCAAGCACCAAAGCACATAGAGATGAGGGTCACAGCCAGTCTCATAGCCTATTCCAGAATTTACTGGGTGCTGGCAGGTACACCCTAGACAGGGTACAAGTCCCTTGCAGGGTCTCGTAAGTGTACCACCCAGCCTTGACACTGCAAGCCCAGGCTAGGGTTCAAATCCAGGTTCTCAGGAACTGATGCTTCTGCAAACCATCGGAAATCTATAAATAAGGTCATCAGTCTGTAATGGACAAACATGGAAAAGTTATAGGAGATTTATTTGTGTATTTAAAAATATAAAGGCATGACTGGAAACTTCCTATTTAGGAAGCCATTACTCCTGTAATTGCTTTCAGCTCATCATGTTTAGGCTAAATGCTATGTGGTTATTATAGAACCATTTGTTTTAGCACAGTTATTCCGTTCAAATAAAGTACATTGTCTTTCCTCGGGTTGCAAGGTTTAATTTGCTTTAACATTCAGTTTCAACTATGGGTTTAAAATGGAAAAATGAAACAGATCATAGAATAAACATTATTTAGTCTATTGTTGTTGTTGTGAGATGAAAGCCATTAGATGCGTCAGAATACCAAGAAACTGAAGGTTAATATACGAAGGTGTCCAATACAGAGAGAGAAGATAACAAACTTAAACAACAAACTTCATGATAGAAAAGAAACACAAGACGGCCAACTTACAGTGGGCTGACAATACCAATTTCATATAACAAAAAAGTTTAGAGATGCTCATATTAACCTTGTAATAAGATTTTCAAGAAAAAAAGACAACTACAAAATTAGAAAATGTTAATATGTGAAAAATACATTTAAATAAAAAGATGCTTTTGTGTATTGATTGATAGATTTATGCAGTAAGTACATAATATTTATTTTTAGAAAGAAATTTAAAGGAAAATATGAAAGGAAATACTGTGGGGGTCAAAAGTCTGAGACCACCAGTAAAATGCTTATATACTGTATTTAACATTTTTCTCATTTTCTCTCAGTTTAAAGTGATCTAACACTTCTAGACCTCACTGACTTCTGCACACTGTTAAACTTTCTAAGAAATTTGCCTGAATAGAAAGACTAAAGAGTTAGGTATGCAATGTCAGGTAGACTTAATGATCTATAATAAAGACTTGGAGTCCTGTACCATAAAACATAGTATGTTCATATCACATAATACCAGGCGCACATGACGATAGGTAGGGGGCTGGCAATGGAATGTAAGTATTGCTGTATGTCTGTAGATACAGTGGCACAAATAACCCCCCCCCCCCACACACACACACTTACACGCATACACACACACCCACCCACCTAAAGACACAGAGTGACCAAGTGACCAAATCACATGGACTAACTGCATGCCAGAAATGTTACTGACAAACCTGCTAACTTTTAGCTGACTTGCTATTACAGATGAATGAACACAAACTGGTAGTGTTACCAAATGTTCCACAACATTAGAATGCTCTCACATTTTACATGGTAGGGACACCTAGGAAAATGGCTTTTTTAAAAAACAAAAACTGTAACTTGTGTATGTATGTGTAGCATTGATTGGCTACAGTGATCATTATATCAGTGGAAGGTTCCCACAATGAGAGAGGGACGTGTGTGTGTGTGTGTGTGTGTGTGTGTGTGTGTGTGTGTGTGTGTGTGTGTGTGTGTGTGAGATTTACTTTTCACCACAGTGTGGTGCTCTCTCCTCAGCTTTTTGAGACCTGCCGGTTAAAATAAGAAGTGGAATGTAGTTCAGATCGATGGTACTCATTTAAAAGCATACAGCTGGCTAGTGCTTGTCCCCTGAATCACTCCTCCGAGACCGGAGTCTTTCACTGAGTGTTATGCTGTGATTTCTCAAACATAACAAGGCCAAACTTCACATGCAGGCTCCTGACATTACAAGGTCTTCTGTTGTATCAGTGAGGAACAGGAATCATTTTACCTATCCTTTGAAGTACCTCCACTACCTCTGTGTCGTAATTGTTGTCCAAATTAGCAATTCTGGTTGTGGCTGTTTCTGTATAGATATATTGTTTTCTCTCTCTCATAAATAAATTGACAAAGAATTTAGCAATTTATTTATGACCGAGAGAACAATGTCTATACAGCAAATATTTACACTAAAGAAAGAAAGCTAAATTAACCTAAACTAAACCATCGTCTGAATACTACAATCGAACCCAGAGTCAAACCAATCCAACATACCTAATTCTGGGAAATGCTTCAGATGGCAAATAATAAGACAGCTGTAGCCTATTTCCATAATTTATTGTGGGTAAAGATCCTAAGTCTCTCCTGCGTATTTAAAACCATACCTACTTTCAATTATGTCAGCACAATCAGGCACAAAGACTTCCATGTTCACTCAACATGCATTACTTCACTGACTAGTAAAATGTTCAAATGTACATGTAAGCTTTGAATATAATAACAAGTAACTATAGGTTACTCACTGGTAAGAGGAAAGTGAAGGGTGAAGGTAGAGGCAAAAATGGACAGGCATCTACATCTACTACCCTGCACTAATGCTCTAATATTAATAATAATTTGATGCTAGACTGAGTTTTCAGGTAACCTTCAGTATAATACGAGTTAGTAGGTTAGGGTATTAAAATACCTCATACATTATAAGGGGAATCCAAATAATGGGAGGGTTTTTTTTATTAATTAATTAATTATTTGTTTGTAATTCTAACAAATCACCCGAACAGTGAGCAGGAATCGGTGCAGGTTTTTAATGAATAACCAAAAGATACACAGGTAACTGATAGGCAAACCAAAACCCGAAAAACAACAAGCTAAAGAACACAACCGAGGAAAACACAGGGAACCAAGATATAAACAAACACCAAGCCGACTACACTAAGGAACCACCTGCTAATGCTAAGAGCAGTGGAGCACAGGGATAAACATATAAACCAGGAGAAAAGGTCAGAGGAAGTCCTCAACAGGCGAAGAGGTGAAACCTGAGCGACATCCACCACGGATGACGGAGCAAAACCTGGACATAATCCTTACTGGAAAATAGAGTGAAGCTGCAATTAAATCACACAGATACACAGAGCACAACCTGGACATAATCCCCTCAGAAACAAAGAGCAAAAACCAAAGCATAATCCATGAAAGGTAATGGACAAAAAAACAAACGCACTCGTTACACTCAGGCACTGCCAAGCTAACACCTTGCAACCTGCGTCTCCCACCGCTGAGTTCATATGCAGTGTAAACCGGCTGTTTTCAAAAACTAATCCGGGTCCGGGACCATCCGGCATCCCGCATTGGTTGGTGGGACCCATGTGACCCATTGTGGGCCATGGTTCGCTTCGCCCACAGTGCCGAGCATGCGAAGCATGACATATCCCCTCCCAAGGAGTCTGCAACGGAGTCAGGATGACTCCAAGAGCCCCTCCCGGTGCCTCTGGCGGTTTCTTACTGGGGCAACACCTGGGGTGGGGTGGGGTGGGGCTGATTTAGAAATGGAAGTCGCCCTCATGACTGACTCTGGAACATAAATCCCCCTCGCAGCTGACTGAAACAGAAATCATCGTCACTGGCACGGGGACAGAAGTCGTCGTCACCGTAACAGGCACAGAAGTGAACGTCACCTTGATGACTGACTCTAGGACAGGCGCCGAGTTGACGGGCTCTGAGACGTACGTCGTCTAGACAGTCAGGCATAGTCTGAACGGTCATTGTCTGGCTGGTCTTTGTGATGGGCGTCGTCTGGATGGTCTCTGGAGCAGACGTGCTCTGGACGGTCTCTGTGACAGGCATCCTCTGGACTGTCTCTGGAGCCGACGTGTGCAGGGCAGGTACAGATGTCCTTGGGATAGGCACTGGGACAGATTCCTTCGGGAACTACGCTTCTATTATATTATTTTGTTATTTGTTTATTATATCTTCAGTTTGTTTTCCTTTTATTTATTTAGTTTTATTTTAGTTATAAAAACCATCTGGAGCTACCTGCACTTGGGTCCCAACCAATTTATATTTTTGTTTATACAGTTTGTCATTGCTTTTTATGGCGAACCATAACAGAATGCAGCGACCAGTAAAGGGACCCAGTGTTAGCTCCTGGACCTCCAATTTAGAGGTCCCCAGTTTCCGCGGTTGTCGGGTTTGTTTACCCTAGGTCTCGGCTGGCCTTTGGGGGGGGGCCATTCTGTGACTACGGCTGAGTCACAGACCCTTTTTCCATCTGGACCCTACCAAATTGCCCAGCCCTCGCCGTTGTAACCGTCGGCGTCCTTCTGGGGTTCAGGTAGTTCTGGATGTGCCCACTGTCTACCTGGACCCCCAGCCACTTATTCCTGCCCCGGAACCAACCAGCATTTTTTAACATCCTGCAAAGTTCCCGGGGGGTTCAGGAATATGTGGCTGAATTCATTGCCCTGGCTGAGGTAAGTGGCTTGCATGGACCGTCCCTCATTGAGCCATTTAGATTAGGTCTCAATGAGGATGTGGACATCGAGCTGTGCTTCCTTCCACCCACCTCTTCCCTTGACAACCTGTTCGAGCTGGCCAGGTTGGTGGAGATCCGAACAGCATGCTAGGAAGAGGACGGGCCTCGTTTCCAACAGCTCGAGTCCACCCGGTCTCATGCCTGGGCCCCGCATCTGAGCAATTAAGCACCATGTCGGGGTATTTAGCACCGCCTAGTTCCGTTCAAGAGCACGCCGTACCCGTAAGCTCTGAAGATGAGCATGTAGCGCCCCCTAGATCTGAACCAGGGCTCGCCACGCTCTGAGCTTATGAGCTTGCCACGTACCAGAGCTTGCCACACCTCTAAGCTCTATAATAGAGCACTCATCACCGTCTAGCTCTGAACCCAAGCAATTAAGCTCCGTTCCAGACTTTGCCAAGCTCACACGCCCCGCATCTGAGGAAATAAGCTCCATGCCTGGGCATATACAGCCCCCTGGTTCCATACCTGGACTCACCGCGCTCACAAGCCCGCATCTGAGCAGGTAAGCTCCATGCCTGGGTATTTAGCGCCGCCTGGCCCCGTACTCTACGTCGAGCACCCTGCGCCTCTAAGCCCCGCATGTGAGCAGGTAAGCTCCATGCTTGGGCATTTAGCGCCACCTACTGCCACTGTAGAGCACGCCGCGGTCGTCCCTGTGCCACCATTGCGGCCGTGGCTGTGTTCTTCTGTCCGCCTGGCCAGACGCCTCGTGCCCACCTCTCTTGGGGATCTCGCTGGGCCGAGTTTTGCCCCTGAGCCACCAGCGTTGAGCTCCACCCTTGAGCCGTCAAGCTCCGCCCCTAAGCCACCAGCGCCGAGCCCTGCCCTTTAGCCACTGAGCTCTGCTCCTGAGTCGCTGGGTTCCTCTCCCCAGCCGCCGGCACTCACAATTTTGCCCTTGAGCCGGACAGGTTGGTCTCTGAGCCCAGACTGGGAGTTGGTCCAGCCATGACTTGCCCTACCCTCCTCTTCAGCCCCTTTTTCAAGGCCTTTTCAGCCTACTGGTGCCTCTCTGTGTGGCTAGGGGAGGGGTTTGTTGCGCTTAGGGGCATTGAGACTGTCAGGGATCACTCTCTAGCCACTAATGGCCAGGAGTTATCCCGGTTTGGCGGCATGAGCTGCAGCAGTGCGATCGCGCATAGGGTAGGGTCAGTTTTTGTTTTATTTTCTTTTACTTTTACCGAGCTGCTCTGGCAGTTCTGAGCCCCCGCTGTCTCTCTCATGCCCCCCCCCCCTCGCCGCGATCGGGCGAATTAAGTCCCTGATCACGCGTAGAAGAGGACGTTCATCATTGTTCATTTCCCCGCAACCGTGTCACAATCCCGCGGGCGCTTTTAGACATGGCTTGAGAGGCATGCTTTCGCAGAAGCTCCGGTCAGGCTTTTGCGCACTGTGCAGGCATGGGACCTGAAGCGCCGGTTGCGCACTGGAGGCACAGCGTAAGCGCGCTCGGAATAGTGGCGCAGTACGCTTACGGCGTGCATTTTCATTTATTTAGTTTTATTTGTTTATTATATCTTCGGTTTGTTTTCCTTTTATTTATTTAGTTTTATTTGGGTTATAAAAACCATCTGGAGTTAACTGCACTTGGGTCCCAACCAATTTATATTTTTGTTTATATGGTTGGTCATTGTTTTTTATGGCGAGACGTAACAGGACTTCAACAAATCGGAGTTCAAACAGCTTTCTGGAACCAATTAAGTTCGGCTTTCACAGTATTGTAGTAAAAATATGTAAAATTATAGTTAACAACAATCAAAGGATTAAGTAAAAGCAATGCCAAGATTATTGCCAAAAATGTATCCACTATCACGTTATTCCACTACATGATCATTAAGTGGCATAACCAGTTAAAACCCCTTTCCATACTTACAAATCAAGAAGAGATGATTCCTCTCTTACCATAAATTTTGAGAGCAGCAATCCATTCACCACCTGGTTATGTGGTAGTTACAAAGGTTATATTTTTTTCCATCAAAAGTTAAATGTATCATGAACTGATGAATTTAATGAGTGTTTGGTAGAGCGGTCTATACAGTATCATAGCGGAGATAGGGAAAGGATACTATGATAAGCAATGGTAAGTTAATGTTTAAAACACTCACATTAATCTATAGTTGGCCTAAATCATTAACACAAAGCTTGTTTTATAATAAAGTGTTGTAACAATCTCATGCAATTTAGTGAGTAATGGATTGAAAGTGAAAAGTAAAAGCAACAATTACTCTATTGATGAAGTCTGAGTACTAGCATAGCCGCTAAGCTAACTGCAGACTGTGTTCTGGAGCATTCAATTCCTGTTTTGCTTTCGGGTTGGCTCTTATAAACTAACCTTTTTAGGACCCATGGAGACTTGTTTGCACTAAGAATACTGTACTGTAGATGTAAAAATAAAGAAAAACATGATAACAAAAATTATTCTCTGTGGGCTATTGTGAATCACTGCGTACTGAATCGTGGCTCATGAGTCATGAATCAAGTTTTGGTTGAAACGAGTCATGAGGCTGGGCTCAATACAATACAACTTAAGCAAGTGCATCGAGTACCGAGCAGACAACGAGAACCGAGACACATTTTTCTATTCAAAATGCATCGAGAACCAAATTCGATGAGGTCTGAGGTAGCTGAGAACCAAGGTAGCACTGCATAATCATCCCATGACTTGTGTAGTAATGTACTTTGAATTAGCTTGGATTGGTAACATGTGTTCACGTAAAAAATAACATTTCAATTGATCTACTCATTCCTTAGAGACCAAAAACCCCTTTTATATAAATTAAATAGGCAGAATGTCTGACTTACCTGTTTTGTGCATAATAGTGGATCCAACCACCTCTTTTCAGCAGCAGATAATGCTTTAGATTAATTCCATGCATTGATATCCAAAAATAAAGAACACTATCACTTTGTAGACTATTCTCAACAGCAATATCCCATTATGGTTCAAGTGCCCCAATTAAAAAATAAATAAATACAAATCTCTCTCTCTCTCTCTCTTTCTTTCTTTCTCTCTCTCTCTCACTCACACACACACACACACACACACACACACACACACACACACACACATCCCAAACTGTTATTTCCATATGAATTATTCACTCAGACTTCCCTTAATTTTAGCTCCTTTTATTATAGTTTGAGTCCATGACGTTTAAATTCTTCATGGTCCCACAGTTTACAACCCAAATTTCTTAGTGACAAATAGTTCCCTAATTGGCCTGTCTTCAATCAGTGCTATATTGCAAAATGAATAGGGGAAAGAAAAATGAATAGAATGAATGTATGTATTCATAGCTTGTTAGTGTAATGAATGGAACTAAGATATACAAAGCCCGAAATGAATAATTGATGTGTTGTATAATTATTCAGTTTTTAAAATAATTATAGTCTTTCTGGTGTAAAAGTGTTCATCTGCCTTTCAGCTCGGTTTGTAGTCTTAATGAATTGCGCACATTTTTATGTCCAAGTTCACCTTATTTTCCAGACCCACACTGGTTTCCCTTCTATAACTCTTGTCATTGCTTGTCTGTGTCAGGGCGTATTCATCAACTATGCCTGGTTGCCTTGTACCATGCCAGAGTCATCCAACAACCCTTCTAACTTGGCAATGTCTCTGAAGGTGTACTCACACTAGACGATCTGTACGGTTCAGTTGGACTTGGGCACAGTACGGATGTATTGTGATAGCTAACAACATGCCAGAAAGGTTACTAGCACCTCAGATGCCACAATTAACTTCATGATGTTTACAAGGTCCCAAAACTGGATAGGGTTTTTCAGTGCATGCGGGACATTTGTATCATGGATGTGCAGCTGACAAATCTGCAACAACTGTGTGATGCTATCATGCCAATATGAACCACAATCTCTGAGGAATGTTTCCAGCACCCTGATGAATCTCTGCCATGAAGAATTAAGGCAGTTTTGAAGGCAAAAGGTGGCCCAACCCAGTACTAGGAAGGTGTAGAGTGTGTACATCTATAAGACAGAACTTGTCTTATACGCAACTAGCATTCTGTTACTTCCCTATTTATTATTTTTTACATATTTGTTATATACACCTGATTAGTAGGTGGAAGACACAAATGTCAATTCAGCACAATTCATAGAGTAGCAGAGACCATAAATGCACAGCGTTTTATCCTCAGAGGATATTTCTGCATTGGAGAGTGGAACAAACTCATTCATTTCTGGAGTCTAGGTGACAGCAGTGCTTCCTGGCTGCCATAATTGTTATAGCATATACTTTAAAAGCTTTTAAAATCAGAAATTCATGCTGTTTCTGAAAAATAAAAACACCCATAACCTATTTAAACCCAGTAACCCTGTTTACCTTAGCAAGAGAGGCTACAATTTGGACTTATTTAGCCCAAAACTTCAGGGAGGATTCTTCTCTGTTCTTGGGGTGTGAAAATTAAAATGGTAAAAAGCAACAAGATATTGGTCTTCACTGGACATAAAAATTTAATGACAATATTCATTATGATTAGTAATCAATAACTGGTCATGAGAAGGAACAGCTTGGGGGAGTACAGCAACCACTATTCAGGACTAAAATTTGGATTAGACAGATTGGGGAAAGAATCATTATCAATCAGGTTGCCAGTGGGGTCGTATATCTAATCATGTCTGGTTTTTCAGAGACGTTTACAGGAAATGCAACCCACTTTTTTCCTAGTTTTTCCTGACCTAAAATTACGCTCATTAAGATTTCTTAAAACAAGTTAAAGGATATTATGCTGTATATTATGACTGATATACAGCATTATGATTACACTCAAAAAAATGCTGGGCTAAAAACAACCAAATTTGGGTAGTTTTTAACCCAGGTGCTGGTTAAATATTGGACAGAACACAGGGTGGGTTAAAATATCCCAGCAAGCTGGGTTGCAAAATATAACCAAGCAAGATAGATTGCTCAACTATACCACATATTTGCTCATTCTGACAAGGATGCTGGATTAAAATGACCCAGGAAATTGGTTTAACCTATCAACCCAACACTTGTTTATGTTGACCTTTTTGTTGGGTTTATTTTACTTACCAAATGTTACTTTTTAATAATAATAAATTAATCATTAAATTAAAAATGACCAGATGCTATCAGTCAATACTCATTTAAACCAATTAAAGAGATTTAAAGTAATAAATAAATAAATAAATAAATATGTAAAGAATTTAGATTTGAATAAATAGACGTAAAGAATAACTAGAAAATATCAGATTATATATATATATATATATATATATATATATATATATATATTTTTTTTTTAATAGTTGAAAAAAGACAATATTAAATCTTAGATGTGAGAAGAAATGTTCCTCTCTCAGGGTATGTCCTGCTGATTTCTGCCTGTCTAAGCTGTTACACCATAATGGTTCCAGGCTACAACACGAGGACAACCAAAATAATCAATATGGATTGATTGTAAGTTACAACAATGTTTATTTAAAAAAATTAACTTCCTAAAAGGTACTTACACGCTGGAGGTCAATGAAGATCTTTCCGGTCTCTGGGATACTACAGTATATACACCAGGGGTGGCAAGAGGCTTGAAAGTAGGCTTAGAGCCATATTTTTGTTGGCATCTGTAAAAAGAAGAAATCATGAGGGAAATGCGGCAACTGACAAAAGGAAAGACTAATCTGAAGAAAAGTTGAGTGTTGAATAAAAAAAGTTGGTGTTGAATAAAAGCTTTGGGGGAGATCACAGTGTGTAGCTTAACTATTTATATTTCTGAATACTGTATCTCTCTGATTTTAAACTAGTGTTTGTTTCTTATGGAAAAACTAAAAAAGTAGAAACCCTTATATACCTTGTGTCATCGTGTCTGTCTGGCAGAGCAGTTTCCCATATCGGCTTGCCAGGTGGAGGACTTTGTCGGCATATGAATCGACCTAGGCGCCGCATATTCCTGAAGTATTTGGAAGTCCCGAGCAATCTAACAGACAGAATTTACTAATGTTATCACATAGAAATGTTAGTATACTTAAAAGTGACTACTTAACTACTTAAAGTATACTTAACATTAAAAGAACGAAGAATTTATGTAGTATGAAGAAAAGTCTGTATGGATGTTCTTAGCGTATTCTCCTATAATAGCCCATAACATATTTGGACCTTGTTCTTATGGTCCACCTACCATGCTTGAATTCATGGAAACGTATGTTCCCCTATGTATCTCAGAAGTTGACTCTGTTCATCTGGACAAAAGGTTTTGTGGGAGAAACGTTTCGTCTTGACTTCTTCAGTCTCCACAAAACTCCCACAATCTCCCACAAAACAGATTCAACTTCTGGGATTTTCTTACCTGGATTATTGAGTGTTTGTGTTCCCTTTAGAATTTTATATATTTCTGCATAAATATGACCTAAAACATCATCAGATTTTCACACAAGTCCTAAAAGTAGATCACGAGAACCCAGCTAAACAAATGAGCAAGGCATGTAATAGTTGGCTAGTTCACACATGACCCCAGAGTAACTTCTAAGCAACTGAAGGCCTTTCTCACATTAACATTAGCCAATGTTCATAAGAATACCAGCAGAAGAACAACAACAATGGTGTGCATAGCAGGGTTGCAAGAAGAAAGCCACTGCTCTCGAAAGAGAACATTGCTGCTCGTCTGCAGTTTGCTAAAAATCACATGGACAAGCCAGAAAACTATTGGAAGAATGTTTTGTGGACGGATGAGACCAAAATGGAAATAAAAGCGTTATGTTTGGAGAAAGGAAAACGCTGTATTCCAGCACAAGAACCTTTTCCAGTCTGTGAACATGGTGGTGGTAGTATCATGGTTTGGGCCTGTTTTGCTGCATCTGGGCCAGGATGATTTGCCATCATTGATGGAACAATGAATTCTGAAATATATCAGAGAATTCTAACGGAAAATGTCAGGACATCTGTCCTGGAACTGAATCTCAAGAGAGGTGGGTCATGCAGCAAGACAATGACCCTAAGCACACAAGTCGTTCTACCAAAGAATGGCTAAAGAAGAATAAAGTTAATGTTTTGGAATGGCCAAGTCAAAGTCCTGACCTTAATCCAATTGAAATGTTGTGGAAGGACCCGAAGCGAGAAGTTAATGTGAGGAAACCCACCAACATCCCAGAGTTGAAGCTGTTCTGTACGGAGGAATGGGCTAAAATTCAAGCCAGTGTGCAGGACTGATAAACAGTTACAGGAAATGTTTAGTTGCAGTTATTGCTGCACAGGAGGGTCACAGCAGATACGGAAAGCAAAGGTTCACATACTTTTGCCACTCACTAATATGTAATATTGGATCATTTTCCTCAATAAATAAATGACCAAGTATAATATTTTTGTCTCATTTGTGTAACTGGGTTCTCTTTATCTACTTTAGGGGCTTGTGTGAAAATCTGTTGATGTTTAAGGTCATATTTATGCAGAAATATAAAAAATTCTAAAGGGTTCACAAACTTTCAAGCACCACTGTGTATCCTTCCAAGAATATTCCAAATTTGATTTAGCCCATGACACATATTCTCACTCAGTTTCATCTTTTTCTTCTTTCACTCTCATATCCTCTCATCACACATTCCATGAGTTACTCTAATGCTTTCATACCATATTCAAACCAATAATATGGTTCACAGTTATAGTGTGACATTACAACGCACAAAACAATCACTTTGTTTGGGACAGAAAACAATCACAGTTACACATTAGAAGAACTTTTCTAGCAAGATGAAAACGCAATACATGTAAGGAAACATAGCTCTCTGAAGTAAGGTAGGGAAGAAGGTAGAAGGCTACCCCAGCTTTATTTTAATAACAAATGTTTATTAATAAACAATCTATTGAGCAAAATTCCCTGATCTGCATAGTGGCTCTTTACTGTTTACTGTTTGGTCCCTTTTCTGATGCTTTATTAGCACCTTTTGCCTTTGTCACTTTAGGTACACTATTGCTTGTCAATTTTTTTTAAATTCTGGTAGTACCTTCATTTGAGCAGATTACACATAGCCCTTCAACAGGCTAGGCCTTCTATGGTTGGTTCCATCAAGAACCTCCAAGAACATTCAGTTCTTATACCTGGGCTACTGTCATATACTCGTTTGAGTCACATAAGAGTCCCAGAATCTCAATGGTACCAGTTTTATATTGTTTATTGAAAGCCTTCTCATCTTCTAGTGCACTCTTGTATTACCTGCCACATCTGTCTAGGAAGGTTACAGAATATTGGTACCCAATCTCACTACTGGTACTCTACTTTCTACACTTGGTAGACTACCCTCTCTTCTGTAATGGGGTCCTATGACCTCTGTCTCCATTGCAACTTTTCTCGATTCATCTGTACTTTTCTACTACTGTGTACACTCCTATTACTTTGCTGCTGTAATTTGTGAATTTCCCCATTGTGAGACTTAAAAACAGTTTCTTCCCCACTGCAGTCAGCCTAATCAACAATGCCCAGATTTGCCTCTGACAGCCTCAATCCCCCTCACAGACACCACACATCATACTGATGTGTATTTAATAACCTATTTTGCACATATGCATAATAGCATACCATTCCACATGGAACGTTACAATAATGCATTAACTCTTACTGTGAATATCTGCACTTTCTTTACATAGAGCATATTTTATTGGACATATTTAATATAATTTGTCATTTTCTCTCTCATTCCTATTTCTTTTTATGTCATGCAACAGTATGCCTTAACAAATTCCCTGTTTGTGAAAAATTATTTTGGCAATAAACCTGATTCTGATAAAGGATTATTTTATCATATCTTATCTTATGTTATCGTACTCTTCTCATTTAATCTACTACAGCAGTAAATTGATAGTTACTTATCAGCCTCTGGCACTCAGTGGTGTATTTGCTGGTTGTACTTGAGAATGCCTCCTATTTGGAGGAAAATCACTCATTGGCTCAGCGGTTACCCATTTTAGTAGATTTTTTTTACAGTCCTGCACTACCAGGATATTGGAGACCAAAGACTGTGGTGGAAATTCACCTTTAACAGTAACACATCCACTATGCATTTTGACTTGCTCAATAGATTGTTTTTTAATAAACATTTGTTAATAAAATAAAGCTGGGCTAGCCTTCTACCTTCTTCCCTACCTTACTTCAGAGAGCTACCCTGTCCCAAACATCCATCAGATTATAAACACAAGGCTATTCAATTTTCCTGGGACAAAGAATAAAAAAAAATCCAACTTTGATCAAACATTGCATTATTCAAAATAACTAGCCCCCATCTCTAGTATATCAAAAAGGGCAAAGGCCTCTCTGGGAGGAATAGTCTTCCTTTTCAACTTCCTTGATGCCATTAGTGCACTACTTTAACACATCCATCACCCAGGCTCAAACTTATCTCAAAAATCCCCAAATTGGAAAAAAGATCATAGGATAGGATTTTGGTGCTAAGTGACTTATTTTAGCATCTGTCTAAGCCTTTTCTTGGGTTAAAGTAGGGGTTGTTTTCTCCTGAACTTGGCAGGGGATGAAAATCTTATCTACTTGTAAATGATCTTCCTGATAGTGGAATGATTGATTTCCAATATTTTGGCTTAAACAACTTCCCTGTCTTTATCTACACCTGATAATACAACACACCCAATAGCAAAGAGCAAACCAGATAACCAGATATGTGAGATTTAAATAAAACAGGTTCCTCCAAGGTATTCTGTACAACATATTTTCATTAGTAGAGCATCTAATTTCAATTTGGCAAATTTTAATTAGCGATATATGCATACTGATATAAAGTAATAAAGTGTACTTGTTTTTGTGCGTTGTGAGGTCCACCTGTTCAAATTGTTACATTGTGGGGCCCACCAAAGGTCGCACAGAAAAAAAAAATCATGCTTTGTCAAAAAAATATTGTGAAGCATAATATCATCAAATTCAAAAGTTATCTCAAAATAACTGATTCTGACCTGACCTGGAGGTCACTTGTGGGGACTTTCATGAAATCAGTATATCTGTGGACCATTTGTTACACACTTTACCTTTTTTCATTGAGAGGACCAGTTTCATGTTGATGAAAAAATGCTTTTAGTCTTGTTAGCAAAGACAAAATTACTGATCAATGTAGGTAACTCAGTTTGAGAACCAATTTATTAACAGATTACATCACACTTTATCCAATAATTTGTAAACAACTACAAAGAAAAACTGGACTTGAAGAACAAAATTAATTTTGAGCAACACTGTCCACGTAGATAGAAACGTCAGCATTTAAGCAATAAGAAATTACAAGATATTAGTTCATTTATGGACATTCGACCAAGTCCCCAGCCTGTCTCTGCAGTGTTGTAATGCAATTATTTATATAGTACTTCACCAGATAACTAATCTCTCTGTTTGGAGTACCAGTGGGTCCAGATTTGGATACAGCAAAACACAGTCAGCTTTACCTGATGAAACATTCCAGCTTGTAATGAATTTCAATCAGATACGTTTTTCCACCGCATGAATTTCTTTATTGCTCCAGACTGTTCTGTTACTCTGGGACCTCCTAAGAGATAAAAGTACAAATGAAATCTTTTATATATATAATATAGTATATATATATATATATATATATAGATATATATATATATATTATATAAATATTTTTTTTTTTTTTTTTTTTTTGTTGGTTTTTTTTGCATTTGCATGTTTGTCACTGTTAAGTGTTTCAGAACATATGTGATATGCAACCAAGCATATGCGATAGTCTTTCAGAGTCTTTTACAGTGTTGTGGAGGAATTTTGGCCCACTCATCTTTGCAGAATTGTTGTAATTCACTCATACTGGACAGTTTTCGAGCATGAACGGCCTTTTTAAGGTCATGCCACAGCATCTCAATAGGATTCAGGTCAGGACTTTGACTAGGCCACTCCAAAGTCTTCATTTTGTTTTTCTTCAGCCATTCAGAGGTGGACTTGCTGGTTTGTTTTGGATCATTGTCCTGCTGCAGAACCCAAGTTTGTTTCAGCTTGAGGTCACAAACAGATGGTCAGACATTCTCCTTCAGCATTTTTTGGTAGACAGCAGAATACTTCAGAATAAAACCAGCTGCTCCTTGAGGATTCCACTATTAGGAGTTCATGGTAACACAGTGACTCCAATTCCATCTGGCAAAAGGTTTTCTGCTCAGTGGAACCAAGTTTGAACTTTTTAGACTGAACTCCAAGCGGTATGTTTGGCAAAAACCAAACACTGCACACCACCAAAAATACACCACACCTACTGTGAAGCATGGTGGTGACAACGTTATGTTATGGGGTGTTTCTCTTCAGCAACAACAGGGCAACTGGCCAGGATTGAAAAAGAACTTGATGCTACCAAGTAGGAGTGGGTGATATGATAAAAATGTTATATCATAATATTTAAAGACATTTTACTGTCTAATATACTAATAAACTCTATATTTAATGTGATACTTGTGATCACAGAAAAAAATGAATGAGTAGTGACAGATTCTTTAAAACGTCTACTAAAACTACTAGTCAAGTCAGATCTATTTACATAGCACTTTTTACAATGGAGCATTGTCTCAAATTACTACTACTTCATCCAGTTAAACAGGACTAATTATAGTTTTTAAATGAAACTTTCAGTTGGTCAGTGTTCTTTAAGCACTGACAATATCCTCACTATTGCAAGGAAAAACATATTGTTTATCACAATAAAATGTACGACTAATTTATTAATAAAATAGTCTTATTGCCCACCCCTACTACCAAGTACATTCAAATCCTTGAGGACAAGATACAATCATCTGCTAGACAGCTGAAAATGGGCAGACGGTTCAGCCTCCAGCATGACAACAACCCTAAACACACTGACAAAAACAAACAAACAAACAAACAAAAAAAGAACGACTTAAGGATAGGAAGGTGAATGTCCTTCAGTGGCCAAGTCAGAGCTCTGACCTAAATCTGATGTGAAGAGAGCAGTGCATTGCTAATCACCATGAAATTTGAATGAACTCAAACAATTTTGCAAGGAAGAATGAGCATATATTCCCAGTCCTGGTTTGCAGAGCTGGAAGGGAAAGATCAAAACAGATTGATGTCTGTAACTGAAGCAAAATGCGACTCTACAAAGTACTAAATCAAAGGGCTGATCACTTTTCCAAGCCTGTTATTTCTATTTAATAAGGGTATGAAGATTTTCTGTAGGCATTGTAAAAATGGCTCTTTGGGTGGCACCGTGACACAGCATTTAGCGCAGTTGCCTCACAGCTCCAGCGTCTCTGGTTCAATCTCAACCTCGAACTGCACCTGCTCTGCATGGTCCTCCCTGTGTCCGTGTGGGTATACTCTATGTGCTCCGGTTTCCTCTCAAAGTCTAAAGACGTTCATTCATTGTCTTATCTGGTTAATCACTGAGAATAATTTTAGTTCTTAAAAATATGTAAGGTGACATCTGTTAAACACCTAGCCCCGTACTGCAGATTCGAATTTAAACTCTTTTTCAAATGATTTAAAATTTTTGCACTATTATATTTAAACATTGGTTATTTTAAGTTTTACATAAACCATAATGATCATTCAGGGCTTAAATTGAAGTAAACACTTAGGCCAAGGAACGTTCAGCTCCGGTTAAATTGGAAATGAATGGATGTTTATGAGACGATGTGAGCAAGTGAAAAAAGGACTTTACTGAATTTTTATCTGGTGTTCAACGGTATCAAGGAGTTGTTTTGACAGTAAGTGTATTTTCTATGACAAAATCAAGATATTTCACATCCCAAGTATATTTTCAAAGGCAAAATAGTTGGGAAGGTGTGATTGTTTATGTAAACAAACATGGTGGACGGCTGTGTTTGGTATGTTATTTCTGGCAAATTTCTGCATGTAGACAGTTGAAAATGGGTATGTAGGTAGTCATAATGGTATTAAATCTTTTGAATTGGTCTTTTTGACTGTGTATTAACAATATTTTAAGTTATTAAGAATGCAATTAATTGCATCTGCAGTAAGGGGCAGGCATAATTTCGACAATATGCACAACAAAAGTTTTCAGAATCCATTTTTAAAATTAGAGCGTCTTCACCCAAAATTGTAATTCTGTAGTAAATAAACAAATCATATAGATGACACAAAACTGTTTTTGTTTAATAGCTAACACTAGTTTCCTGCTAAATGGAATCAATACACTGACAGCAAAGTTGCACATACTTTTTC
This sequence comes from Ancistrus triradiatus, assembly GCA_025084515.1. Lineage (NCBI taxonomy): Eukaryota > Metazoa > Chordata > Actinopteri > Siluriformes > Loricariidae > Ancistrus > Ancistrus triradiatus. The sequence goes on from JAJAGP010003168.1 coordinate 63,668, forward strand.
CTCTTACAGATCTATACAGTGAATAAATAAAATCAACAACTTTTAATATAATTCATGTTTCATTCATTTAATCTTTATTTTTAGAATTTTTGTAAAAACCATATACCTGACACACTGGATTCAGGCTCCTTTGAGTCACTGTCCATTGTAACTTGTTCTGAAGGTAGAAACAGAATAAACAAATAACTTTACATAAAGTTAACCACATACACAGTGTAATGAAGTAATAATCGCACTTTGGGCTCATTTAAAGGATATTACAATGATTGTAAAATGGTTTTTAAACAGAAATTTCTTGTTAGACTAAAACTTCTAAGATATGGACTGTGGTAGCCTAGTGGTTAAGGTACTGGAATATGGACCACACAAATCTGCCACTGTTGGGTAAATATAGCATAATGAAAATACATGACTACTGTTCATGTTTTGTAAGTACCACTAATTGTGTACTTTGCAATACCATTGGGATCAATGTTGATTTCATCAAGATTCTTCCCCTGGAATTCTGCCAAGCAACCTCTCTCAATCGCTAGAAGAATTTTGCTCAATTTAGTCAGTTGGAGGGTACCCTCAGGTAAGCAATAAAACTGCCAATGCACATGAATATAATGACCTAGAAAGTCAGCCAACTGGTCCAGCTCTGCGTTGTTTAGGTTTAGCACTTCTGAGAGGGTTCCAATCTGTTTACATATCTTGGTAGATGTGAGTGTGCTTGGATTCTTTGCACCACAAGCTTTTGCAAACTCCCGCATGCAGTCTGAGCCTCAAAGGCAAGTTACAGCAAAAAGACGTGCAAAGAAGTAAATATTTTCCTCTAGTACGCCACATTTACTTTGATTCTTCACAAGCAGGTCAAGTGATTCTTGCATTGTTGGAGTTACAAGAACAACTTTCCTGCCTCTTTTTTCCCCTCTAATTCTATTCATTTGAAGTGCTGACATAGTTTCTTTTCCAATTATATATATATATCCTTTATTTAACCAGGTAAAAAAAACTAATTGAGACAAAATAATCTGTTTTCCAAGAGTGACCTGGCCAAGAAAGCAGCACAAAAATTGTTACAAAAAAACAAACAAACAAACAAACAAACAGGTACACAAAGAACAACAATATACAATTCATAAAATTCACCTGAAATCTTATAGGCAGTTACATTCATCAAGAGTACGCATTTCTTGAATCTTTAGAATTGATTTAAATTCCCTCAAAGAAATCAGCTCTGATAATTTCAAGTCATTCTGTACAGTATTCCAGGAGGAAGGGGCAGCCTATTTAAAAGCCTTTTTGCCTAATTCAGTTCTAACTCCAGGGACTAGCATCTGCAGAGTATTGTTAGAACGTAGACCATGTACATTTTGTTTTCTACATAAATATACACATAGATATTCTGGAAGCAGACCAAGGAGACATTTGTATATAAAAACTAACCAATGCGACTGTCTGCGGGCATATAAAAAAGAACACTGAGCAATATTGTATAGAGTACAGTGGTGCACGAGGTTTCCACAGCCAGTAACAAAACGCAAAGAACAATGATAAACAGAATCCAACTTCTTTAAGTACTGGTTAGATGCATTCATGAAAAGTAGATCACCGTAATCAAGTAAAGGTAAAAAGGGCAAGTGAAATTCTGAGAGGGTCAGGGTAACATTTGAATGAAGCTTGGATGAATCTCTGGAAATATAAGCACACAGTGGCATTTGGGAAACTTCTCTTTCACATCCCCTATTAAAGAGCATGATTTGCATCAGTGTGATCTTTGCTAACTGCGTCCAGTATTGAGCTGAAGGCAGTGTTGATAGCATTTTACAGTAATGTTGCAGTTGATCATCAAGGTAAAAGTGAAGGTGTTTAACATTGTCAATGAAAGGAAGCAACTGAGGAGAGATCCATCTGGCTTCCTCAAGTGTTCGCCGAGCTGTACCTGAAATGTACTCATGCTATCTTGAGGCACAGATTTGCTGGAACTTCTTGGCCTCTTGTGTTACTTTGTCTCCTTCAGTGGTGGCAGTGCTTTGAACAAGCATAGCAATTCTGTTGAGGCTATGTCCAAGTTTCACGGCAACACTTGCTGATCCATATTTATCTGTCTCTTTGTTGACACCAGCTGTCTGCTTAACAGAAATGACTGTGTCCATGATGTTTTTAGGGTGGATAAGGTCTTTGATGGACTTAAGGGATGTTACCTCTCGTGCACATATGAGCAGTCTTCCAAAGCCTTCTCATCTTCTGCCGGATACATTCGTGCATTTTAACCCTTGATCCTTGCTTACTATACAGATGTTTTCCTAGTTCAATAATACATTGGTCACCCCTGACCGCAAGTGCTACTTTGTCTTGATTCATGCTGTATATAAGCTTCCAAAGACCTTCACTCATGCTTTATGGGGGATCCGAGTCTTTCCAGGTTTAGGTCTGGATTCACCAGGTTGAATTTGCAGACTTTAACATGTCACCACAACGTTATCCTTAAAAAGAGTCCCTGACTGTATATACTGGCAATGAATTCTTTACTTTCGAAAAGATTTTTTGGTAACTTGCGAGGAATCAGATCTCCTTTCCCTGCTCTTAACACAAGAGAATTGTGCTCAAAATTCCCATTGTTACATAGACATTCTAACTGCATTCTCCTTTTTTTGGATCCCTTTGGATGACTTTGTGCTTTTTCCACCTCTACCTCACTGTGATGTTTATGTTCCAAGTGTCTTGCAAGTTTTGAAACAGCTAAGCTACAGTACAGGCAATGCTGTTTTTAGCCATACATTCGTCCACCATCACATTTTATGTATACAGCAGGAATAACAACTGGATGACTTGTGCTCCCTTGGTCAACAAAAGATGAGCTATCAGGAGTTAGTGATATATCACTGCTACAAGTTATCTGAGTGTCATTACTGGTCTGAAGTTCTTCATATCTGTTACAGTTCCTAATCTCAGAGGTACAGCTTATGATAATGTTCTGACCAAGAGAGCCTGGGCTTGTAACACTGCTCTGATCTGTAGAAACAAGAGGACTTCCTTTGTACTTTGATGACGATGGAAAACTTGTGATACTTCTCTGTGCTATCTTCTGATGTATTTGGCACATTCCTCCTCACCCCCTTAAGTCAGCTCATCAATGGAGTCAATACACTCATTTGAGATGTCTGGAATCTTGCCTCTAAACTTTAAAAAAAAATGTCAGTCATGTAAATCCCTGACATGTGGAATACCAGCTGATGAAACGCAACATACTGAGTAATAGGATAACCTCTGAGACTTACTTGGATGTGTTTTTGTTGTTTGAGTGTTGGACCTGCTGTGCTATCACTCCTTTTACTGGGGATGACATTCTTGTTACTTGAGTCAAAAAAGGTCATCTGAATAATTGGGAATTGCCCCTTGCCTAAAGCTCAGTTAAGGTACTCAACATATTTATTCAACTGATAGTGGTACAAGAAATAGTTCAACTTTAAACTTAAATAAATTGTGATACTAAAAACAGGATCCATTAAGGTAATAATATATATATAAATGCAGTTTTCCTTATATTTGTTATCATTCAACTCAAGATATTTCATGTTTTTCTGGTCAGCGTCATTTCATTTGTTAACAAACATCCATTCCTGCATTTCAGGCCTGCAACACATTCCAAAATAAGCTGGGACGAGGCAATTTAAGGCAAAAAAAACCCCACTATTTATTATATACTTACTATAATTATGATTTTGTACAAAAGCAGTATACACAAAAAGCTGAGTCTTTGAGGAGTAAATATGGTCAAAGGATTTCCAGTTCTGTCAACAAATGTGTAAAAAAAACAAAAAAGTGTCTCAAGGAAAGACTGGAATGGATTTACATATTTCTTCCTCTACAGAGAATAATAACATTAAACAATTCATGAAATCTGGAGGAATTTCAGTGCTGACACACATGCTCACTGCTGACATAGACTTTTCACTGTACCAGACCTAACAGAATACTTTTTATTCTTCTGAGTTTTGGTACAGAGCTCTGAAAGAGAGATTATGGACAAACAAAATAAAACCCAAAAATGCTGTGAGCCTGTTTTGCTAGATTTTCACTGAAATAAAATTTTAGCTTCCAGTGACCTACCTGCTTTTGGGTTGACTGTTCAGTTTCAGAGTGCATGACAGGATCTGTGCTCAAATCTTTACCTGAGAGGTCAGACACAGCACGCTGCAAATCACCATCATAAACCTGCATTACATTACAAATATTAATGACTCTGTTGTCTGTGTATTAATATAGTTTGTTTAATCTGTTGTCAGACCTTATATGCCATCAACTATAGGGTAACCTCAACAACTGCTTAGAATTGAACACCATACGATATTAACTGTGGTTGTTACTTTAATTTGAATTACTGTATTAACCACATTAGGTGGCTACATGCTACACTAAATAGGCAATACTTATTGTTATATGTAATCCACAGAGCACATCTGCTCACAATCTTAGCTGTGAAGTATTTGGTCAGGACTAATTTAATCAATCAGTCTAATCAATGCTGAGAAATACAGATACTTATCCATCACGCACTACCAACAGGGAGGCGTCTGGATTGGCTCCAGTGTCAATGTCATTAAGAACTACTGTATCTTCAGCATAAAAAAACAAGGAGTCCTAGAAGTGAGGGTATGTTCCCCACAGAGCCCTGATCTCAACATCAAAGTCTATCTGGGATTATATGAAGAGAGAGAAGGATTTGACATCCAGAGAAGATCTGTGGTTAGTTCTCCATGATATTTGGACTTGGGATCCCTGAGATGAGCTGGTGGATTTGGTGGGAGAAAAGCAATGTCTCGGCTGCTCTGATTATTGTGCTACCACCACAACTGAGTTTTGGATGATGACATATGTACCCTCTTGATGTAGCACATGATTTTTGGCAGGGTACTGTAAATACTCAACAAACCCACATGAGGATGCAAAGAGAAAAGTACTCAGTGCACCCAAGCGGAGCGATGTAAAGGGTCCACGCTTGCACAGTGTGTCGGTACCCGAGCAGAGTGCTGCAAAGGCATGTCATGGGACTCTCGCAGTTTAGGGATAGTGACACGGACGCGGAAAACTAAAATAGGAGGCTGATGAGCAGCACAGCGTCCTTTCATCTCGGGAAGTAGTACTCCCCATGCTACTTGGGTGGGGGGGTGGGGATGAATAGCAGAATAGTTGCTCTACGCCATAAACTAACCCCTGGTGGATAACTCGGGCCTCTAAGCCGTACTATTGCTGTTGGTCTATGAACCACCAGCTACCTGCTTTTGCTATTACAAAAAAAGCCAAGAATGCATGTACAAGAGATGGGTGAGGTCACAAACGGTATGAGGATGTGACACCTATTTATGAAACATTTCAGTCTGGCTTCAGGCCCCATCATAGTACTGAAACAGCATTAATTAGGGTACTAAATGATTTGTTGATGTCCTCAGATAAGGGATGTGTTTCTTTAAGTGCAGCATTTGACACTATAGAACATGATGTTTTACTAAACAGACTAGAAAATACTGTAGGTATTAAGGGATTAGCACTTTCTTGATTTAAATCCTACTTAACCGACCGTTACCAGTTTGTTCATATAAATAATCTAGGGTCTAAGCTCTCAAAAGTGAAGTATGTCGTGCCTCAGGGGTCAGTGCTTGGCCTGCTTTTATTCTCTCTGTACATGCTGCCACTAGGCTCAGTCATTCGTAAACATGGCATTAGTTTCCACTGCTATGCAGATGATACACAGCTGTACATATCAGCCAAACCTAATGACAGTCTTACAATCAACAAAATTGAGAACTGTGTAAAGGAAATAAAAGATTGGATGTTATTTAATTTTCTCTTACTTAACTCAGATAAAACTGAGGTTCTATTAGTGGGACCCAAGGCTGTGAGAGACAGGTTGGCTACATCTATCCTAAATTTAGATAGCTGTCCAGTATTGCCCAGTCCATCTGTAAAAAACTTAGAGGTTACATTTGATTCAGATCTCTCCTTTGATGCGCACATTAACAGCATCTCTCGAATTGGCTTTCTTTCAATTACGTAATATCGCAAAACTTAGAAATATCCTCTCTTTTAATGATGCAGAGAAACTTGTTCATGCGTTTCTAACCTCAAGGTTGGATTACTGTAACGCCTTACTTACTGGATGCTCTAGTAAATCTATAAATAAACTTCAGTTAGTTCAGAATGCAGCCGCCCAAGTGCTAACTCGAACTAGAAAATTTGATCATATCACTCCTGTTCTATCATCACTACACTGGTTACCAGTCAAATTCTGCATCGATTACAAAATACTTCTTATAACTTATAAAGCTCTACATGGCCTGGCCCCACATTATCTGAGTGACCTCTTAGAGTTTTACAATCCAACTTGTCTTCTTCGTTCACAGGGTACAGGACTTCATTTAGTTCCTAGAATTAAAAAAGTCACAGCAGGGGGAAAGGCTTTCTCATACATGGCCCCCCAACTGTGGAATAAACTTCCCACTTTTGTTCGAGACTCAGATACTCTCCAAAATGTAAAGTCTAGGCTAAAGACATACCTATTTGCTCAGACTTTTGACTAGATTTAGACCGGGATGCATGGCTTGGGTCCGTTAACCAGGAGTGTCGGGTGGGCAGTCTGGCTGAACTGGGCTTCGGTCCTCTTGATCTTGACTCGTGCATCCTTGCCTTAGACTAAGAGCAGAGCTTTGGGTTCATAGTCAAAGAGTCTTATGGTGATCAGAGACGTTGGGTTGCTGTCTTCTGCCTCCCGTGGGGTTGCCGATGTCTCATGTGATCCCTCTTGGCTGTGTTACCTACCAGTTCTCCTCTTTCTAGCTATGCTGCTATGGCTAATGCTGCCGGGGTCTCATGCTACACAAGGCATCAGTGATAGACACTGTACTCTTAATCAATAACTAATTACATTTTCTGTTTTCTCTCCGAGCTGTGTTCCGGTACCAGTTCCAGCCCCACACATGATGTTCATCCGCTGCAGCTTCACTCAAGCTGCTTCCGTCATCAGCTTATTCGAACTTTGATTCCATGACTTTAGTTTTGTTCTTAGATTTATCATCTACGCCACCCAAGGAGGTTGGGTCCCTTCTTGAGTTTTGGTCCACCCAAGGTTTCTTCCTATAACACTCAGGGAGTTTTTCCTTGCCACTGTTGCCCTAGGCTTGCTCAATTTGGGATTGGATGTAGTTATTAGGAGATAATCTAAACTTGTAAAGGCAACATAGACCAGGCACCGTGCCTATGCTATAAACTAACCCCTGGTGGTTACCTCAGGTCTCTAAGCTATACTGTTTCTGGCGGTCTACAAACTGCCAGCTACCTGCTTTCCCTAACATAGAAAAAGCTGAGAATGCAAGTAAGAGAGATGGGTGAAATCTCAAACGGTATGAGGATGCGACATCTGACAAGGCTAGAGCGTGCACCTAAATACGCTGGCCCGCAGGTGTCACCAATCATGCAATCAGCGCTGCCCTCTAGCATCAGAGGAAGGGATCAGTGTGACTTGTAATAAAAGCCATATTATAAAAAGAAGAAACAATCAAAATTTCATAATAGAACCTGAATGACATTAGTCATGAAGTAACTTGAGGTAAAGAAGAAACAATCAAAATTTCATATTAGAACCTAAATGACATTAGTCATGAAGTAACTTGAGGTGTAGGTAGATATGAAGTCTTTACATTGTTGAGTGTAGCTACAGCTGTGGTGTACAAACAAACACATGCAGGGAAACCTCTTTATTTCCCGGTAAAGTGTTACAGAGAAATCGTCCTGTAGGCTATGCAGTCAGCGCTGGGTAAACAGATCTTCATCTTGCAGTAAAATGTATTCTGTGCCATAATATTTGTAGTATATTTGGCTTTTGTAGGCGATTATGATTGTAAATTGGTTTAAACTAGTGAAAGGTTAAGGTTATATTTTATTATTGGTATAATATTTACTTATTTTTTCAAGATATTAATTGTTTAACATTCCTTCTGTTGTTACTTCAAATATGCATCATAAAGAGTGTAGGCAAAAATAAATAAATAAAAACAAATGAACAAACAGCAATGTGAGACAGCTCTAGGCAGTACACCACCCTCAAGCTGGAATAAAAAGAGCAGCACAAGAGGTAACGTGTACCAAGAATTTAATAATTATTTTTTGAGACATGGCTGTCAGAAGAATTCTGTTGTGAATGCAAGCAGGAGAGGTACTACATACACAAACTCAAACAAATTAGTGCTATTGTTGCTATGTGGGTCTTACTTAAGCCTCACACAGCCCCTGCCTTATGCAGTCTGACTCTAATTTGTAAACAGTAATGATAATTGATTTATTTGTCCCTAAACTCATTGGGCATTTCATCAGATACATTTAGTACACAGATTAATTTTGTAATTATTAGATTTGCTGATAAAATAGACACTGAGTTTATATGTTTATGTAGAAGTTCTTAATAAATTGGCAAATAAATGGAATGCATGCATTTGTGTATTTAATAACTTAATACAAAGATAATTTATGTCTATCCCAAATTAATTTTGTTCTTACTTAAAAATATTGCTTAAATCACATGTAAGATATGTTTCCCATAATAAAGTATGAAATCAATATGTCAGATTTTTTTCTTGTAGATCATTTATGCTTGTAGAAATAAACACTGTCATAATTTGAGTGACTGTTGGTCAAAAACGAATTGAACCAGACCTTTACTTTGAGGTCTGTTTGAAAGATCTGGACCAGATGACTCAGGCCAAAGTTGGACCGTCATTCATATTGAAATTGGCCAGTCTGATTGCCAGATGACCAGCTCTGGATCTTCATTCATTTTGGAATGGGGCCAAGTCTGGCTGCCAGATTGGGGTCGATGATTTTATATCTGGCTAGCTGGAGATGGGCCGGATGTGGGCCAGAGGGCTCGTGCTGGCCAGGCTGCAGTATAGAAGTATATAGCCTAAGGCTTTCTCGTGCCTTACCATGCACCTGGCACAAAATGCACACACCTTGCCACACAACAAGCTTAACACTTGTTCATAAGTCAGGTTATGTGACTGTCTAACATAAAGTGTTGTTTTTGGAAACTGCATTGATTGTTCTCCTTTTTTCATAGGAAAGTATATGCAATCAATTTTAACCCATAGCACAACACGTGGCATTAATTGCTCATTTTCTTTAGGAAAATATAAGAAAGTATTCATTCATTAATTCATTTACAATTGTATCTGCTTAATCAATTAACGTAAATCATGTATTTGGACTGTGGGAGGAGTAAACTCACGCAGACAGGGGGAGGACATGCAAACTCCGCACAAAAGGGACTCAGACCGCTCCAACTGGGATCGAACCCAGGACCATCTTGTTGTGAGGCGACAGTGCTACCCACTGAGCCACCACCCTATAAGACAATATAAACAAGTTGTTTGGGGAATTATTTTGTTTACCATAAATAAAAAAGGCTGCAGGTAGATTGGCAGCTCTAAATTGCATCTATGTGAGAATTAGTTAAATTAATATTTATCCTTCTTCAGGGTATTAAGTCCTAAATGTTTGTCATTTAACGGAGATGTTAATAGGAAATATTTTGATGATCTAAATTCTTATAATTTCTCTAAAATGATGGGAACCTTAGTGCAAAACTGTTAAAATATATAGTTCAATAAAACCTTTACAGAGTTCTTCACATGTTCTTATATGTGTTTATATGTTATTAAAGTTAAAAGCACACGTGGTTCACCTCAATCCCTTACATTTAAGAAGACCAGAAGCCTCTATCAGTTCTTGCCATTTAATCAAGAGTATGGATAGATTGCTATAGCTTTCATTACTTTCATCACTCCTGGGAAGAGATCAGCACCTATCAGCTGAAGAAATGATCCAGAGAAAAAGCCCCTTTAAGGCTTCTAGAACAAGTTAGTTCATCTGAATTGAAACAGTAATGAGCAAAGAAAAATGACAGAATGGACAGTAGTGGAATAAAATTGGCTACACATAAAAATAGACCTACAAGTATTAAGTAAATGTGTAAGGTGGATAAATGACATGCAGGATAAGCTGTGGCCACTGCCACCATTTTTGTCACAACAAAATACATATTGTTAAAAATAAAAACAATAAATAAAAAGAAGAAAATAACTGATGTAGCCTGTGTCTGTTTTTGCCATATTTGCCTTTGATTTTGCATTTATATAAAACCTTTAAAATGTCTGGTGTCTGTTTTTAGCACAATCTAGCCTAATAATTATTGTTTCACTTAGACAAACTATATTGAAGCCACTAAAAGAAAATTTGTAAAGAAATGTTTTGCAGGGTTATAAATATATGTAAGAAAGTTGAACAACACAAAATAATAGTAAAAAACTCAAAGAATGGAAACCGTGTACAATGATTTGTTATTTATAAGACTACATCTCAGTTTACATATATTCTATTAACACCAACAAAATCAAAACTGAAATTTAAAGCGAAGATGTTCAAGAGCAATTACCCACATTGCTTGAATAAAGTCAGTGTTTTTGTGACATTGTCTGGAAAAAAGGTATGTGTTGATCATGCCGTGTGATGGACTAACTCTAAGGGATAAGCATGAGCTTGCAACAAAGATGGAGACTGACTCTAGCAAAAGGTCAAATCAACTTGTGTTTTGCCTTGGTATTAGTTGTGACTGACTGCTTTACCTCTGAAACCTGTATGACACATTACCAATCTAATGGTCCACTAAACCTGGCATCCTATTTGGACCTACACAAAGTATAATCCAAGGATAGTCTGAAAAGATAATTCTACAAAAAATTCTGATGCATGGTCACACTCTCACTAGTTGTTCACATGAGGAAGTGACACCTGGTGCAAATGTCTCACAAATTATAACTGATTGAAGTTAATGCAGTTGAGCAGTAAACAAACATGTCATTTTATGTGCATGCACCAAGAAGCATTTTCATATATAACTTGCTTGTTTTGACATACACTATGTGGACAAAAGTTTGTGGACACCCAAAAATTTCATTGAAAACATAGGTATTAGTATGGCATTGCATCCCCCAATGCCCATGCACGCACGCACGCACGCACGCATTTGCTGCTATAAGAGTCTTTGTTCTTCTAAAGGACTTCCCACTAGATTTTGGATCATGACTGTGAGGTCACTTCTGATGTTAGATAATAAGCCCTGGCTCACTTTTGGCATTTCAGTGCATTTTTAAGGTGTCTGATAGAGTTGAAGTCAAGGTTCTGTGCAAACCAGCCAAGTTCTTAAATTCCCTATGAACTTTGTTTAATGACACCAAGGCAGATAGTTGATGAGCTGACTTGCTTTGAGTGGAAACCTATAAATGTCTATTGAGAGTCACTAGGGCATTCAGAAGAACCATTTCTAAAAGTCACTGCTTGTCCATGGAGAATCCAGAAATGGATGCTTTATGTTATGAATGTGTTGCTGAAACAGCAGAGCTCAGTGATTATAATCTTATAAAAACTTTGTCTTTATAATATTGTTCTTTTGCAGTCTGTTTACAAATATGCAGTCCTGGAAAATAGGGTGTGAGTAGGACATCATTCTTCTTTGTGAATGATTTTTCATTGGCTATGACTTGAAAACCCATATCTACATAGCCTAGTGATGCATCTACTAGGATCATGTTTGTTATTCATTAATGGTACAGAAAACACATGACCTTTTTGAACTCTCAGGAATGCACTGGGACTGGATGTCAGCTTCAGTTCTAGATGGAAAGTTTCACACACCATTGTTGAACTTTGGCAACCAAGCATATTTGTCAGCAATTTTTTTTTTTACAATTCATACATCCTCTGTGTAAACATCTCTCTGCACTCTCTCGGTTCTGGGTGAATTCCTCAGCAGGAACAAAGATGGGACAGTATCAGAATATTACTTACCAATATCAAGATTTCTATTCCAAAAAAATGCCTTGGGGAAAGCATATCTTTCACTCATTATCCAAAAATGACTTGAAACAATATAATAAATATTCAGATTAAACAAGATTGTTTGGTCGTATGCTAAATAAACCAAATCGTTGACTAAATAAGTCTAACATGCCCTCATTGAACATATTCTGAAATGTGCTAGATTGTTTCACCCTCAGAAAGATAGGTGTGTCAGCAGGCAGGAGTTTCATACAAAAAGTTCTATACTACTCGTTGTGCATGTGTCATGGGTCCCCCCCTGTCCTCCATGTCTTCGTGCCCCTCCTTGCCTCAGGGGTGCAGTCTGCACGGCGTCGTTCGTGGTGCTCCGCCGGATAGCGGAGCACCGGAAGAAGATGCTAGAGCCCTCGGACTAGTGAACTTGAATGAACAGTATTAAGCAGGGCCCTAGCTCCCGAACGGCGCGAGGATTTTGATTGGGATGAGCTCCCTTTTGGACTGTGGCGGCGGTTTCGTATGTTTATTTGGTTTGTGTTTGGATGTATATCTTGTATAATATCTTTCCGATTGTTACAGTGTGCTGGTGGCATGCGGCCGCATTCGTTGACAAGTTTGTTTCTAGGTTGCTCATTTGCTTTCTGGATCTCGGTAAGCACGCTTTTGTAATGTGTTTTGCGGTAGCCGGTGTCTGTGATTTGTTATATCCCAGTGAGCCTGCTTTTGTAGGGTGTTTTGCAGTAGCCGGTGTTAGTTATTAGTTTATTTGTATATTTTATGTATGTTTTGCTTCGTATGCTTATGTATGTGTATGTTCGGGCTTGTTTTCATTTCTCATAGTGCATGTTTTTGTTTGTATTAAGTTTGTGTTTAAAATCAAGTAAATATTATGGTTATTTTGATTGAACCTGCACACGTCTAGACCTTGCCTGTTAGGCCACGCCATCATTACAGAAATCCCCGCCGCCAAACAATGGAGACAGCAGGTTCCCCAGCTTCCTCGTTTCTCCCCAAATGCTTTAATGGTAATCCAGCCTTTTTCCGGCTATTTATTAACCAGTGTGCTCGGTACTTTGAGAAATTCTCTTTTGATACTGAATATGCTATCATTCGTCTTTCTTCAAGTATCATTCGTCTTTCTTCACCTTACCGGTGAAGCCCTACGTTCAAGGCTGGGACCTTGGGGAAATTTCTAGAGGAACTGGAGTTTTGTTTTGGAACCCCACGGGGTTTTACGGACACCAGGTCCAAGGTTCGTGTTTCTGACCATGCTAGCTCAGTATTAGAGCGATAACGGTGGATATTGGTGTTTCGGACCACCCTAGCTCAGTAGTAGAGCCGATAGCGGTGGATACTGGTGTTTTGGACCACACTAGCTGAGTATTAGAGCCGATAGCGGTGGATATTGGTGTTTCTGACCATGCTAGCTCGATACTAGAGCCGATAGCGATAGATGTTCATGTTTCTGACTTCACTAGCTCAGTATTAGAGCCGATAGTGGTGGATATAGGTGTTTCTGACCACGCTAGCTCGATACTAGAGCCGATAGCGATAGATGTTTGTGTTACTGAATACGCTAGCTCAGCAGGTGAGAGTCTCATCGTGGTGTTTCTGAACTCGCTAGCACAGTTATTGAGCCGATAGCATCTCGTCATGGTGTTTCTGAACTCGCTAGCTCAGTTGTTGAGCTGATAGCGTTCTGTCGTGGTGTTTCTGAACTCACAAGCTCAGCAGTAGAGCTGATAGTGGTGAATGTTCATGTTTCTGACTTTGCTAGCTCAGTAATTGAGCCGATAGCGTCTCATCATAGTGTTTCTGAACACGCTCGCTCAGTTATTGAGCCGAGAGCGTCTCGTCATGTTGTGTTTGAACACGCTAGCTTCGAAAATGAGCCGTTGGTGTCAAAAATATATGTATCTGAACTTGCTAGCCCAGTAGTTGGGTTGTTAGTGTCTGATCATGCAACTCTTGTGCAACGGACATTCATGCCACGGACATTAGCGCCGATCCCCGCGCCACAGACATTCGCGCCGATTCCCATGCCACGGACATTCACGCCACATACATTAGCGCCGAATCCTGCACCGAGGATGTCTGTACCTGTGCCAGGATTGTCTGTTCCAGGACCTGTGCCAGAGCCGGGGGCAATTGATCCGGTGGCTGTGCCAAGGGCGAGTGTTCATGTTCCTGCACCGAGGTCCGTTCTGGTTCCCGTGCCAAGGGGATTTGTTCCAGATCCAGTGCCGAGGGGAAATGTTCCAGTGCCAGCTTCGAGGTATGCTGTAGTTCTGGTTCCAGCACCAAGGGTGGCTGTCCTGGTCCAGAAGCGTGCACCGAGGGTGTCTGTGCTGGAGACAGAGGCCGTGAGTTTGAGAGAGGCCTTGTCAGAGGCCAGGAGTTTGAGAGAAGCCTTGCCAGAGGCCATGGGTTCGAGAGAGGCCTTGCCAGAGGCCATGGGTTCGAGAGAGGCCTTGCCAGAGGCCGTGAGTTCTAGAGAGGCCTTGCCTGGGGCCATGAGTTCGAGAGAGGCCTTGCCTGAGGTTGTGTGTTCGAGGGAGACCTTGCCTGAGGTTGTGTGTTTGAGGGAGACCTTGCCTGAGGCCGTGAGTTTGAGAGAGGCCTTGCCTGAGGCCAAGAGTTTGAGAGAGGCCTTGCCTGAGGCCGGGAATTCGAGAGAGGCCTTGCCAGAGGCTGTGTGTTCCCTTGAAGACCTGCAGGAGGCCGTGTGCTCCCGTGAGGACCTGCAGGAGGCCGTGTGCTCCCGTGACACTCTTCCAAAGGGGGTCCGGTCAAATTCGGTGCCCAAATGGGTACATAGGAAGTGACCGGAGAGGAAACCCCCTGATGTTGTTGTACGCCCCGGTGGAGTTGGGCATTTAAGGGAGCCCTAGCTCCGACTCGGGCTCCGTGGGGTGGGGGGGGGAGTATGTCACGGGTCCCCCCGTCCTCCATGTCTTCGGGTCCCTCCTTGCCTCAGGGGGGCAGTCTAGAAGAAGCTAGGGCCCTTGGACTAGTGAACTTGAATGAACAGTATTTAAGCAGGGCCTTAGCTCCCGAACGGCGCAGGGAATTTGATTGGGATGAGCTCCCTTTTGGACTGTGGCGGTGGTTTCGTATGTTTATTTGGTTTGTGTTTGGATGCATATCTTGTATAATATCCTTCCGATTGTTACGGCGTTCTGGTGGCGTGCGGCCGCATTCGTTGACGAGTTTGTTTCTAAGTTGCTCGTTTGCTTTCTGGATCCCGGTAAGCCCGCTTTTGTAATGTGTTTTGTGGTAGCCGGTGTCTGTGATTTGTTATATCCCGGTGAGCCTGCTTTTGTAAGGTGTTTTGTGGTAGCCGGTGTTAGTTATTAGTTTATTTGTGTATTTTATGTATGTTTTGCTTACGTTGTGTTCGGGCTTGTTTTCATTTGTCATAGTGCATGTTTTCGTTTGTATTAAGTTTGTGTTTAAAATCAAGTAAATATTATGGTTATTTTGATTGAACCTGCACACATCTCCTTGCCTGTTAGGCACGCCATCGTTAGAGCATGTCTGTGAGTGGAATAAATACAAAACAAACAAGCAAAACAAAAGTGTTTGAATCCCCTACCCTTTATGGACTGAAAGGGTTTATTCCAAATTATTAGGAGTTAGTATAAAATATAGACCAGTGAGTTTCTATGCATACTATACCATACAGTACCACCAAAAATAAGAGTTTCTTCTGATAAGTCATATGTCAGAGTCTTGTCAGCATCATCTGTCATTCTACACTATGAATGTCATTTGAGACCATCTGGACGCTGCAGGGAAGACTGAGATTAACAACTAAAGTCACTACAAAGATTCTTTCTGACCTCATACTTTGGTAGAGCTGTGGTAAAATTTTCAAAATAAGGAAATGAATTGTTTATCCTTGCTGATTTAAAGGTAAACACCATTTACAGTCTTTTAAACAAATGGACAGAGAAAGCAAGGAAGTAATTATATATTTCACACTAGCTTTTTCAAAGACCCTGAGTTTCTCATTAATTATAAAAGAAGACGACCCAAATGGCAAACTCCATTTCAAGATTTCTTTGGTTTTTTGTATTTAGCTTCCCCTTATTTTCATTTTAGGGTGATGGATTTAAATAATCCCCCTGCTATCAATAGAGTAGTTATCTTGTCAAAGTGCTTTTTCACTGAACTAAATACACTTATTGACAAAAAATAAAATAAATAAAATAAAGCACCTTGATAGAATTGTCAGATTTCTCCAAAACTTGGCATGCAGTTACACTGCAGGCAGCTACAGTATGTAAAGGATTACAGTTGTGGTCTGATTAGACACTGGGTCTTTTCACAAGAAGGTGTAAATTCTGGCAGGCCAAGGAAGTGTTGCATTCTTTTGGAGACATTCCCGGGAAACCCTTGCTGTGTTTGGGCGAGCATTACCCTTTTGAAAAATGCCAGTTGGAAGTCCCGTTATGACAGGCAATACAGTGAGACAAAAAAGTATTTAGTCATCCACTGATTGTGCAAGTTCTCCTATTTAGAATGATGAGAGAGGTCGGTAATTTTCATCATAGGTACACTTCAACTATGAGAGACAAAATGAGGGAAAAAATTCCAGGAAATCACATTGTAGGATTTTTAAAGAATTTAATTGTAAATCATGGTGTTACGGTTCGCCATATTTAAACGAAATGACGAACCATATAAAAATAAAATATAAATGTTCGGGACCTAGCTCCAGGTGGAAACTGTGAACTTAAATAAAATAAAGAAATAAAACAATAATTGACAAGAATACAAATAAATAAATAGCAAAGAAAAGCTGAGCTTCTGTGTGTAAGAGAGATCAGCTAATCTGCTTACACGGACAGAAGCTCAGAACCGCGCTGCAGAGAGAGAGAGAGAGAGAGAGAGAGAGAGAGCAGAGGGTGGGGGCAGAATCCCCCATGCGCCAGCCCGGAGAAAGGGGGCACGGTGCCAGGCGATTGCACAATACCGCAACGCACAGGCGCAGAACGGCACGTAGCATCAGGCGGCGAGAGGGGGAAGAAGCCGGGAGCGATCGCGGTGGAAAACTAAACGCGAAAAGCTTGCCCTATGCTAAATCTACTTCCCTAAACAAAGGTTACCTCACACCCCCTCGCGCTACGGGAACTGAGCCCCTTAATGGGCCCAGCTCGTCCACTCTCCCTAACAAAAATGAAACAAAAGAATGAAAAGTGCGGAAGGCTCTGTAGCAGAGCAGGAGATGGGTGAGGTCTCTAGTACGTGAGTCTATAGCTATTCGCACTGCAAGGCCGTGGTTGCGATTGCAGGGCACGAGTGGCGTGAAGGTTGAATGGTGCAACACCTGCTAAGACTGGCGAAGCTCATAAATAGCCAGAAATAGTAGGTGTTGCAAATTATTGCTGAAATTGCGTAGTTTACAGACGGGCATGCGAGATTGCGGCGGCTGCCAGAGATCCTACCGGGAAAACTAGACCGACGCTGCCCTCTAGCATCGGTCAGTAGGCCCTCTGACACATGGTTGAATATAAGTATTTGGTCACTCACAAACAAGCAAGAATTCTGCCTCTCACAGACCTGTAACTTATTCTTTAAGAAGTTCTTCTGTCCTCCACTCATTACCTGTATTAAAGGCACCTGTTTGACCTCGTTATCTGTATAAAAGACACCAGTCCACAGCCTCAAACAGCCAGACTCCAAATTCAACCATGACCAAGACCAAAGAGCTGTTGAAGGACACCAGGAAGAAAACTGTAGACCTGCACCAGGCTGGGAAGAGTGAATCTACAATAGGCAAGCAGGTTGGTGTGAATAAATAAACTGTGGGAGCAATTGTAAGAAAATGGAAGACATACAAGAGCATTGATAATCTCCCTCGATCTGATGCCCCAGAGGGTCCTGCAGGGCCAGGTGTGTCCCCCTGCTTAAGTCAGTACATGTCCAGGCCCGTGTGAAGTTTGCCAAAGAGCATATGGATGATCCAGAAGAGGATTGGAAGAATATCATGTGGTCATATGAAACAAAAATAGAACGTTTTGGTAAAAATTCAACTGGAGGAAGAAGAATGCTGAGTTGCATCCCAAGAACACCATACCTACTGTGAAGCATGGGGGTGGAAACCTCATGCTTTGGGGCTGTTTTTTTGCAAAGGGGACAGGATGACTGATCCGTGTTAAGGGAAGAATGAACGGGGACATGTATCGTGAGATTTTAAGCCAAAACCTCCTTCCATCAGTGAGAGCATTGAAGATGGAACGTGGCTGGCTCTTCCAGCATGACAAGGATCCCAAACATATCGCTCGGGCAATGAAGGAGTGGCTCTGTAAAAAGCATTTCAAGGTCCTGGAGTGGCCTAGCCAGTCTTCAGACCTCAACCCCATAGAAAAATTGTGGAGGGAGTTGAAAGTCCATATTGCCCAGCAACAGCCCGAAAACATCACTGCTCTAGAGGAGATCTGCATGGAGGAATGGGCCAAAATACTAGCTACAGTGTGTGCAAACCTGCTGAAGACTTACAGGAACATTTGACCTCTGTCATTGCCAACAATGGTTATAAGATGCCTTTATTGTCATTGCACTACGTACAACGAAATTTTTTAGTAGCAATCCTGCGATGCTTATACATACAATAATTAACACTAGAAGTACAAACATTATATACAAATATACATAAATA